>JAJDMX020000022.1:0-202103 GCA_022345685.2 Nothomitra cinnamomea | reverse complement strand
TACTGTTGTGACCACACAACCAATGAAAGTTTGGCCCAGGCCCTCCCACATCCGGCTTAAGTAAGCGGAGCGACCATTAAAAAAGGATGTGCGGGCCTGGGAATCTGAGGTAACATACCACCCACGGAAACCCACAATGTTCGCTCCCAGTGCGCACACTACACCGATCAACCCCGCGGCCACCCCCGCCAATGAGATTCTTACGGCGGCCGAGGTGTGGAAGGGGCTGATCGAGAAGTGTCGGAGACCGCAGGACTACCTTCCCTTTGTCGCGGGATGCGAGATTGAAAGCGAGTCCGAAGACGGTCTTCTGAGGATTGTAGAGTTTAAGGCGGATGCCGGGGAGACGGGGAAATTTGGGAAAGTAAGGGAGGAGATTAAGTGGCTTGGGAATACTATTGTGAGTATATATATATATATACACGGTGGTTGCACCCGCGGCCCTTGTCTATGCTCTCGGAAAGGATTGACACCACGGAGACTGAATAACCCCTCAAAAATTAAAAGGTCGAATTCCTTGCCCGTGAACCCGAGCACGACTGGCGCATCTTGAACATTCTCTCTAATGGCGCTGGTGGGCCCGAGGATCTCTACCTTACCTTTACATTTGAATGGAATAAGGACACCATGCAGCCAGGGACTGCGGAGGAGGCTGGAGTGTACTATAAGCAGATGCAGGCCGGTCTCGAGCATACGATAGCGGTCATTAGACAGACGAAGGCTAAGGGGGAGTTGTGAGTGTGGTTTGGCGAGTTGGTGAATCTATGAGAAGGGCTTCACACCCTGGAAAATATTTCTGTGAAGAGAAGGAAGTCATGATGCGGTGATGACAACATCCACGATAACACGCTACTTGCTTGGTCCTTGGCTACGAGCTAGCCTATCATATTGCTAGATTATCTCTTTCCAAATGTGAATCAGATTTCGCTGAACCGCGTGCTCTGTGAAAAAGAGAGATAGAGACTTCAGATCCATTTGAAAAAACAGCTTTGGGCGCCCCCAAAGCCTCTTGGGGTACGAAGCAGCTTTAAACCACCACCATTCCTTATCCCTAGCCAAGGCATTTTTTTACTGAACGAAACTAATTACAAAGGGACGTGCCGTACAGGTATTGGAACGATCGTATGATGTGTAACACAATGACAAAGTATGAACGGGTGGATGAAAACAGTCCATGGCTGTATTGGTAAAGAGACGCGACATCGTGACATTAGGAGTGATAATGAGAAAAAAAGGCTGCTTCCTCCGTGTTTTCAGCCACCGATCTTTTGACGCCTTCAAATGATACAACGAATGACTCCACATAGAGAATCTCAATAGGGCCGTGTGCTTATCCACCTACTTCAACTTCTTCCCTGCTAACCTATCTCTTCGCCTCGCTTCAATGTCTCCTTCCGCAAGCCACTTAGCGGCCTTCACCAGCTGGACGACATTGATGAACTGCTTCCCTGCCATTACCGGGAATGTGACGCCAGCAATAACCCAAGGCCAGAAGCTATCCATCTTATTTGCTCTCGCAAGTTCTAGCGCACCAGGGCTCCACGGAGTCGCAAAAAACATAGAAGGAGAAGGGTGAGCTGGATTACCCGGCTGAGAAGAAAGTAAAGGGGCGTCTGGCCCTGGCTGGAGGAGGGAGGGTGACAGGATTGGAGAGGAGAAGCAGAGGAGGTAGAGAGCTAGGAAGAAGAGCTCGTTGAAGGCGCAGAAGAGGAAGAGAACTTTCTAAAATTTTGGAAATTGTATTAGCATTCTGACCCATCAGATTCCTCTAGCAAGAAATAATCAAGATTTGCCACAGGCCGACTTACATTGTTGGAATAGTACAGGTTCAAAATCCGGCTTCGACTCTCATCCACCTTCTTGTGACTTTGACCCGTCCCACCCATGGCCAAGGTCGCATACATGTGCATATAATGACTAGCCAAGTCCAAGCAAATGAGCCCCTGGAAAAGTACTGCCCATCTTGGCCAGGCTGAGCTCAAAAACACTAGAAGGCAAGCTGTTGTGCATCGATCTGTCACCATGTCTAGCACAGCACCGAAACGCGTAGATTGGTGGTAATATCGTGCGGCGAACCCATCGAGAGCATCAAGAAGACAGGAGATACTATAGAGAAGAGAGCAAGTTCGTGGATGTAGTGGCATATAGTAGAGCGAAGCTCCAGCGAGGATGATTCGGGAATACCCTAAATAGTGAAGACATCAGCAATTGTCCAGGGCTTATACAAATACGCGCAGCTGAGTACAACTGGGGTGGACTCACCGATAAGATTTGGGATGAATAGAAAGATATTCTCTGTAGGCTCTAAGGAACTCCCCGAATCGACATGGCCGTGAGCGCTACCGTTGCCATTCAGTAAGTGCCCTGCCTCCCCACCGGCACCTCCAGCTGATTTTCTTGTTCTCCCACCCGCCATGTCGCCGCACTGCGCGCCTGTCCTCACTACTGTTCTCTCCTTTCAGACAGATGTGGTCTGCCGGCTCCGGGAGATGCCTCTAGACCCTTCGGCGCTGACCCGTTGCCAAGTTCTCTAGCAAACAAAAAGGGACTTTTGTTGGGATGCTGGCAAACGGAATGTCCTAAGTCTGTTGGAAACGCAGTCGCGCCTATTAATCCGCCTTGGGCAGTTCTATAACAGGACCTTAGTATTGCTATTAAGCAGACCTTGATGAGCTTCGCAGACTGGAACGAGACACAGAAAGGCTGAGGCGAGATACGGGCAGCGGAAGAGCTTGAAAGGTAAGATAAGGATTAATCCAACCTTCCTTGGCGGTATTACTATCTGGAGCTAAATCGCGTAGGCCGTCGGACGCAAGGCTGACTGAGAATGAGTTTTTGTTCTCGTTCAGGAGGAGAAAGCTGACGACGTCCGTATCCTTACTTCGTACGAGGTAGAATTTTGAAATTAAAATTGGCTGAACGGATCTATCCGGCAGAGGTTGCTAGGCCGAAAGGGGAAGCGTTGGAGTCTCCGCATCATGCTGCAGGTCTACCGAGATCCCATACCAATCCGGACTCTCTTCGTTGGAATTTAATAAAATGCTCAATTCATGATGGTAAGCTTAAAGGCGGCCAAAGAGAACGTTCGAAGACGTGAAGGTTCTATTGCAATATTCTTATGGCGATACTTATAGCCCTAAGGCTTCGACCCGTCGGATTTAATTTAATTTTCGGAGAGAGTTCACAAAATCCGCCACGAAATCGGATTGGATTCAGAAGACATCTTCAAAAAGGTTTGAACCTAAAGCTGCAAAGCAGCTCACACATACTCGTTCTCGTTCTCCTCGTTCGTAAGTGGACGCTTCTATCGCACCTGCGCAAAAAAGTCCATGTAAGAAATGAACGCCGTTCATGCTGGCTCCGCCATCCCAGAATATAAGGAGATCCAGCCTCGTCATTCGAAGACCAATGCTTCTCTCCTCCTTGTCCCGGCAACGCGGAAGCTCAATCTCCATTTACCCCACGTTACAGCTGATCGAACCTCCTTATTCTACCATCTCAACTTGGTCGTGGCTGCTGACACTCTTGCGTTCCACCAATCCTCTTAGACCGGCCATCCTTTTCTCCACCAACATGCCATAAAATCCCATACCAAGCATTCCTAACTCAAACGCGAGCAGGAATACCATCATGTACAAGGAGAATCTCTATATGAAATTCATGTCAGATGATTTTGTTCATGGGTTACTAAATTCAGAATGGATGCGAGTGGGATCAGCTTACACTCTCCACACAAACTCGCAAAAAGTTGGGTTTTGTGCCTTTGGTCGAATTGCCCCACTTGCAACTCCAGGTCTTCATCGTCTCGTTCCGGCCGGCTTCGAGGACGAATCCGTACGCAACGGCAAAAGCGGCGGAAATAACTCCACTAGCACCCACAGTGGCAGCCAGCGCGTTTTGTAGGTTCACCCGTGATCGTGGCTAGTAAGTCCCACATAAGTAAGTGCTTCAATCCAGCAAGTGGTGGTCAAACGTACCGAAGGGATCAATCCTACAGCCAATTCCGCTAGGCTTCCAATAGCAATGATCACGCCAGCTCCGAGCAATGCCCGCGTACCTCGATCATCGAAATCCCACGGCCATACTTGAAACGGGAAGTAGTGGTTGAGATAGATAGTGCGTTTGTACTCGTTTAGGGTGTGGCCAGATGCGCCAACAATAGCGAGGGAACTTGCAAGTAGGAGAACCGAAAGGGCGATACGAGCCCAGCGCAGCCGGGTTCGGGAAAGAAGGTATTCAGCCTCTAGGATATCGGAGGATGTAGAGACAAAGGTTGGCTTGGAAAACATTCTGTTTCGTCTTGAATGGGAGAAACGATAGATATAGAAGAGAGAAAATACGGGCAATGGAAGGCTCGAACACACTAAAAACCCGACTTTGCTGGGCGAAACTCGGAGGACACCGTGAAACAGATGAAAACGAAATTGAGGGATTCCCCCAGTCTTTTAAACAATGTCATCTATGCCGTAAGAGATGCTCCGCATAGAGAGCCGCCCAGGACCGTCTTTGATGGTCTATTCATAACAATAGGCATCCCACAATGGTCTAGCGAACCGCTCAAACTTAGCTAGATCACTTGCATCAGGCCAATGAGAGCAAGTGTTATACATATGCGAGTGAGCCGTGAAATTGTTGATCGACAGTTGTGGTTGGGGTCTGGAAATTTTATTCGTCAGTTGATCTGGAGGGGGCGGTTAATCGACAGAGATAGTTCGCTCCTCACTTCCCGTGTGGGCGCTTCGTTCCAAACCACCCCACACCACAAAACGTAAGCCATGGCGTTTCTGTGCAGCGTCCCGTTTAAGCCGTTTGAAATTGGAATGACATTTGGTTGGACAGGATTTACTGAGTGCTAGAAGAGTGCCTCCGATTGCCTCGCGGTTACAAGCCTACACAAACGTCCAGCCGACAAATGGATCTAGTGGATCAGAGCATCTGTACTAGACAAGATATGTGGAATGATACCTGGATGGGTTGCGAGGCTGTTGGACGACGTAGTCTTGTTTGATCTCTCTAATTCCAGGCCCTGCTCTCCCGACGCGTCTCTTGGTACTACCACGAAGGCTAAACGTATGTAATATCTTCCGTTTCCCATGCGTATGTATTCGGCAAATTGGGCTCTGAGAGTCAAACTAGAGCCAAACCCCGCCGAGGTCTGAAATAGAAATGCCGTGCCAATTGTTCCCCCCCACCCCCAAAGAGGGTGTCCGTGAGCGTGTGCATGAACTCCGGTGTTCAGCGTCTTGAATGCAAAGCTTAGGGTCATAAACCAATGACTTAGCTCAGACCAAACCATGGCAACTCTTACTCTGAATAGACATTTTGCATCCCGGCTTGTTTTTGCTCGATTAATCGTGCCGAGGTTCATCCCAAATCTAATGATGGCATGGATTTCCAACTCAATATATAAGTCCGTTGTATCCGCAATTGTTAAAACAACTTGAATATCTTGCATACCATTCAAGGTATTTTTGGGTGTCCGAAAAAATGTCATCCTCTGAGGAAATTCGTCTGATTGCTACCCTGTACCCTGCACCATGCAAAAGTGAGCGGGTACGTTCCGGTATATATTCGACAGTCCGTGGAACTCGGTGCTAATTCCTCTAAAGTTATTGGAGCTCTTTGAGGGAGTGTTTAAAAACGCCCTCGCCGATGAGCCTGATCTCCTTAAGTATCACCTTCATCAGAAGGCAAATACTCCATCAAGCGCAGAGGGGCTGATCATGCTAGAAACGTAAACACTGCTCCGAATCCTCTCAATGCTACCTGTATCAGCTGACAGCGTTACGTGACGCAGATATAAAGATAAACAAGCTCTAGCAGAACATCGTAACACTCCGCATTATAAGGCATTTAGTGCAGTTGTAGCGAAAGAGCGTCTCATGGCCAAGGCACCGCATGTCAAATTCATCAGGCCTGTCGGGGGGTTTGCTTCGGGGTTGTGATGTGCTTTTCCCCGAGAAGCTTTTCCTAAGGAGGACCATTGGTCCAAAATTTAGCGTTTGGACCGCTTGAGATATTCTGCGTGTATTCCAAATATATGCTGGATGTGTGGAGGAAGGAATGTGGCTTACCTCCCTATTTTATGTGCTATTACGGTCATGAAGCGCTCTATGGTACTAGAATCTCTCAATATATATATCTCTGAAGGTCTTTGTAACACTAAAATGTTTACGAATCTATGTGATCCCTAAGTTGGTAAGCGCTTAGCTACTATGCTCCCCGTTACCCCACTTGGCGGTATTGCCGTTTACGCCAGGAACCAGGCATTGAACTCCTCAGCTCGCCGTCTCTAGCATTCTTATTTGAGTTTTAGGGTGAATGGAGGGCCACATCATGACTAACCGTGTGCTTGTATTCTCGAATTGAGGGCCGGCGACACGGTTCGGGATCTTCCATACAGGTTTGGTTTAAGATCTGGATACTTTCTTAATGCTCGATATCGGGGCGTGGTTCTGTGAGTACATGAGTCCCGAATTTGTACATATATGGATACTCTGCGGCCATGCTAGAGCTAACGTGCAATTACAAAACACTCCCATAAGCGCAGAGATCTTGAATCCGTATACACGCGGGAGCCCTCTATGACGTCGGATAATGGCTTTTTAGTTCGCGAAGTATTCATTTGACACTCGTCGATTTGAAACAGTGAAAAACCACCTAGTGCTGCGTAATGCTCAACTCACACATAGCAAATCTTACTAGGATGTTTAATAAAGCCTCTTGTACACCCGCTGAAAGGCTATGAGTGCTACAGCGTTGTGTGGGTATATGTAGATATTATAAATGTGCTTTTAGAGGTCTGCTGTAGACACCATGGCCACAGCTCCAAGGAAGGTAGAAGTGCGGCCACAAGTTCAGACATTCCAATAGTCTGCCATCTCTCGTTGTGTATGTGATATCTTTGGGGCTAAAACCTCCCAGTGAATGGGCGGATTTCTTGAAACAGAATTCAAGGGCTGACCCTACATGAGCACTTTCTATTGAGTCGTTTACTTCTAGGACTGCTTCCGCATTCTCTGGGGTATAATTTCTGATGTGTCTCTTCTCGAAGACATGAACTAGTGAGACTTTAGTAACACTTTTAACAAGGACACAACGAGAACGGGCGAGGTGATTTGTGGTAGACACGTATCGCAAGACCGCGACCATAAGGACACTGTGGCGGCATATTTCGCGCACGAAGTCAGGAGTTTTTGAATACCTCGCGGTTGTTTAGCTGTACGTATATCTGGGAACTTAAACGCCACCAAGAGGTAAGGCCAAGGAAAAGGGTATAGTGAATGGTGTATAGAGAGGAGAAGCTGCATGAGCACGATAAATCCGAAAGTGACAAGTGGTCCAAGAAGAAAAGAAGAAAGAAGGACGGGCACACTGCAGCAATACCGTCCACGTCCAGGCGCTGCCGATTATGGCGTTCAGAGTACGGATATGGCGTGTTTCTGAGATGACTACTTGGATATGGCATTGAGATACGCCTAGGACCATTTCCAGCTGGGCATCTTTGTGCACATAGCATAATGTTAGAACACCTACCAGTATCACAACGGAGCATTGATAAAATGTATGTCGTCTCTGGGCTTTGGCATGAGGTCTCTTGGACCGAGGACGTAATCGGTCATTTCCCTGCTTCGTTCGTTGAAGGCAACACATCTCGAGGAGGATCTCGCTACACGGCAAGCAGTCCCTTGCGAGAACGGAGGGGACTAGGTGAAACCGTGCCTCCTTGTTATATTATTGACCCAGCAGCAAGCAAGTCAATCAACTGCGAAAATGCTAAGTTGGTCAAGGTAGATGTTGTAGTTACATAGAAACTTCGGTATGGGAAGACTAACGTGTGAGGCGACGTCCACGGATGGCTTACACACTCAATGGTGCACTGTCAGAATTTGTGCATATCGTTTCCCTCACCCCTCTTTTCCGAGTTTCCATCTTCTTCTGTGTTTGATCTAGTAGATAGGCTGTTGTGAACGTACTAGACTCGAAGCGTATTGCTCTTTCATACACACGCAGTATGGGTGTCTCCGTGTCTATCCCCTACCCTACTAAGCAAGACGGTTTCCTTTCTCGTCAATCGCACTTTCCATTCCCTCAACTACAGGCAGTATTCTCTGCTAATCCACATCCTGGCGAACGTTTCCCAATTGTCTCTTCCCGTGAACAGGCCGGCCAAGACTACCCTCCCCAAGATGGCGGCCTCTAATTCGTAAATGCGGACCGCCCTCGCCTGTGATGAGCTTCGTTTCTAGGCCCGTTACATCCGTGACACGATAGCACCGACAATAAACTGTGCCGGGCCACGCCCTTCAGATAAGCTTTAGTCCGTTATTCTCCAAGATATTTTTACGACCCTTTGGTCCACTGCGGTCACAATCTCCATCCTCCGGCATTCCCGAATCGAAAAGGCCTTGCTTGAGATATGCAAGGAAGGCACGAAGTGGCCAGATGAGCTGGTGGGGAAAGCGCAGAAAAGGCTTCAAGCCTGGACCAATGAACTGAGCGATATCTCGAACTTGAACCTAGAATTATGGTCTCCTGGAGGGAGGATGCATGATATTGATAAGGTTTAGACCGCGCGGAGACTAAATCGTTGGGGAAAGGCAGGAAGAGTCCTGGGCCTTGAAGACGGGGTAGAACAGCCAAGGTCGCGTTGGATTGTTAGTCTGTGTACAAAGGAAGAGCTGTGGACTTATGGGTACTATGGCTTCGAGGTTGGAGAGTAAGCTGTGGAGACTATATCCTTGTATTTTGTTTAGCTGCAATATTGACGAAGAGATATTTGCAGTCGGTGGACCCATTTGCGCTGCCCGGGATAGCATCATAGACCATAGCTTCTGCCCAATCACAGCAGGCGAATTGGGAGCGTGCGCTGTCCTCCTCACAAGGAATGATGCGGTTGATAGAGATGATGGAACCATAATGCACAAATATGCCAATAGCCCAAAGGACAATAACCTTCATGTTTCAGGTGTACGAGCTTTTCGGAGAAATGTAACATCGCGCGAGCCAATCCGGGTGCCCCGAGCCTCTAAATTGGAATCGAAACTGACACCTAGAGCTGGCGTGAGATACGACGGACTGTAAGCAACATCGCAATTACGCCAAACTGTAACCCCAGCTTCTGTTTTCTCCAGAGAGATATTGACTTCTCTGCACACCACAGGTACCGAGTGGTCAGGCAGGGTATTGGACGGTATTGGACGGATGAGCCTGTGATTCGAATTTGCCCGAGAAGCAGACCAGCCCAGCCTAATTGAAGCATTGAAGCGTTGAAGCGTTGAAGCGTCCCAGAGCGGACGGGTACGAGCATTGGCAGCACTTCCGGGCGCACGAAGGACATCAGGGTCCGCCCAGGCAGGAAAAAGGATTATCCGTACTGGGGCGGAGAGGACATCACAGAGGAGGGTATTGATACGGTTCCGACGCAGCATATTATTGCGAGGTAGTGTCCCTATCATGGGCCCCACTGAGACAGTATCACTATAGCCATAAGTAGCTAGAGCGGATTGGGAGTGGGAAAGCTCTTGGTGGTCGGTGCTGGCGGTCGTGTCGCGCAGGGATCTGTGTCTTACGGTCGCAGCACACCCGCGATCTATTTGCTTTCTCCGGCGCTCATTATTGGCGTATTTTACGCGAGACAGAAGGCTGGTGCATCGCCCCGGTTTCTCCAAGAGCCACATTCGGCAGTAAGTAGCGAACCTCATTGACAGCCCTGAATGCCCTCGCCAAGCGCGCCCTGTGAGTGGTTGCTGAAAGCGAGCGAGGGTGATAGCTTGTCACGGAATGACGTCCGCCTAGGCCTGCCTGTTACGCTTGCATAAATGGGGTTTTATCAAAATCCCCGTGCTGCCAGTGTTGCTAATGCCACCGAAAACGCCTCTAGCTAAGGTGGCTGGCCCAATGCCTAGACTGGCTCGATGAACCGAGAGATGGCCAGAAGACTCAAGAACCCCTCGCATCATCCTGTGTTTCCACAGGCGAGCTTCGGATGCATGCCTGTGACTGATCCTCGCGGTTGTTCGCCTACTTCTCGTTGGTCTTGGATTCAATATACCGCTCTATGCGTATGATCCTTCTCTCGCTCGCTTTGAGCTACCCAATGAATGAAGCCTTAGGCAATCTGCTTCGCCCTCACTCGTTTACTGTGCGTTCAAGTCTTGTAGCCCGCGTAACCTGTAACTCCCTCGATTGATTGCCCCCTTTTGAGCTGCAAGTTTGTTGTCCTTGGTCCTATCAGTTCTTAAAAGCCTGCTCCATAGGCTTTTTATTCTTGCGTACAAAGTCCGGTCCGAGATCTTGTATATCAAAAGCAGTTTCTTCATGCCTGGCCGTCTCGCCAAACGTATCGTTTATTCCAAACCTGATCGGTAACTCCATCGGATTACTTGCTTTGCGGAGTGCAAGGCAAATGTATTCAAAGGATCCAAAGACGAGTGGCAGCCGCTATGCCCCACTGATTGATGTCAAAGACGAGGATCGGCGAGGGACCCGGGGTCATTACGCGCCACTTACTGATGTTGCGGAAGGCCACGAAGGCCAGACCGGCGGAGACGTCGGAGACGTCGTGATTGATATCGATGGTCTTGTAGAAGCTCAAGGTCCGGAGGGGCTTAGACCTTACAAGGACTGGCCGAACGATACAGGAGTAAGCCAGATTTACAAACCGTCGATAGTCGTGTTGATGCTGATATAAATGTTAGTTTAATGTGGTTCATGAGGAAAGAGTTCCGGTGGAACTCAAAGTTACAGGGAAAATACCTGCCTATACTGCTGGCACTCTGTACCGCACTGGCCCCGGTGGTCGTGAAGTTATGACGGCCCAAGGAACGATTTATAAGGTGAACCATTGGTTCGATGGCTTTACACAAGTTCATCGTTTTCAGATCCTGGAGCCTGATCCTATGGACCCGCAAGCTACGGTTAGGGTCCTGTACAACTCGCGCCATGGTGTTGACGGAATGATCGAAGAAATCCGTCGGACAGGAAAACTCACTGGCTTCAGCTTTGGCCAAAAGCGTGACCCGTGTGAGAGCTACTTCTGGAAGGTTATGACAATGTTCCTGGGAAAGCCCACCGACCTCGGTCCTGCTAATAGACGGAATACGGGCGTGACTCTCTCGATAAATCCTCCAGGACCTCCCTCCAGAAGGAAGATCGACGAGAAGGATGGCTTGCGGCATGGTTCAGGGATACGGTCGCTGTGGAATAAAACCGACTCAGCACTACTCAAGGAAATAGATCCAGAGACACTCGAACCTATCGGTCTTGCACTTCAGCAACGACTTCATCCCGAACTGAAGGGGGCATTCTCCGCTGCTCATGCGAGGTCTGATCCAGTGACCGGAGATATCTTCAACTACAACCTACAGCTGGGCAAGAATGCTATGTACCGAATTTTCAGAGTCTCCGGCACAACAGGCAAAACGGATATCATCGCCACTTGCACCGGCGCCGCAGGGGCATATCTTCACTCTTTATTTCTCACTGAAAGCTTCGTTATCTTGTGTGTGTGGGGAAGCCATTACGCCAATTACGGCCTGAAGGTGCTGTGGGAAAGGAATATCCTGGATGCGATCGCTGACCTCGACCCAAAGGATCCAAAGAAAAGAACCAGATGGTTCGTCATTGATAGGCATCATGACAGAGGCGTCGTCGCCACTTTCGAAGGCGACAGTTTCTTTTGCTTCCACACTGTCAATGCGTTCGAGGAAAAGCGGAAGGGAAGTGACAAGGTCGATATTCTTCTTGACCTAACGGTCTATGAAAACATGGATGTCATCAAGCGCTTCTATTATGAAAATATAATATCAACTTCTCCAGGTGCACGTACGTTTTGTACCGGAGAGAAAGGAGACACGAGCCGCGGCAACCTACAGCGGTGGCGTCTCCCCGGCGTCCCTTTGAACGGATCGTTATGCCCGGACCCTCGCGTTCGTCCCAAAAATAAGGTCCCCGAACCACTGCCTCCGGCAATCTTGGAGTGGGAAGTGTCGAAAGCAAAGACAATGGAGTTGCCGGTCATCAACCCACGCTTCGTTACTAAAGCTCATCGTTATATTTACGGCATCGCAGATCGTGGATACAGCACCTGGGTTGACGGTCTTCTCAAATACGATACAAAAACCCGGAAGGCCATCTACTGGCAGGAGCACGGACATAACCCCGGAGAGGCGATCTTTGTTCCAGATCCTCATGGAAAGCGGGAAGACGATGGTTGTCTTTTGAGTGTTGTCTTGGATGGGCATTCTGGAAAAAGCTATCTGCTTGTCCTAAACGCGAGAGACATGCAGGAGGTAGGACGTGCAGAGATGGTATGTCCTGGCTGGTCTTATTGACCGTCTCCCCTTAGACGCTTGTTACTAACTCGGTATTCTAGGAATTTCCTATGCCATACGGATTTCACGGGACCCACTACCCGGCGAATGCGCAAGGGCATTCGCTTCATTTATAAATCTCGACTACGATATCAAGCATTAATCGGCGTTACGATGAGTGGCACATTTTCCCCCTAAGACGACGTAACGTGCGTTTTGGGGTCTCTGGAGTGTAGAAAGAGCGGACTGCACGTCAGTTTTATGGCGTTTATATTGTGGAACTTGAGTAATCTTCTCTTTTGCTCATTTGCGATCTGGCGCGAATTGTGCCCAGTAACTTTCCTCGTACCCGTCGATTAAGCTGGTGTACTCAGGACCGGCATGGGCCCAACCCTTTATACCCTCTAATAGAACTAGACTTTCGATATCACTGCTATCCTTTATGTCTTCCAGATAATCTGCGAACCAGTTCGCTATGCGTGGGCCTCGTCCATTAGATGAGCCTGTTTGATTTGGGAAGTTTGTGGTTTAGTTAGTAGTTCGTACTCGGTGGAGACTCATGGAGTTAGGGGTTATATTGTGTGTACTTATGGGGGTTATGTGCGCTGTAGAAATTCCACGTACACATAGTGGCCGCGTGTATCGAACGTGGACTAGGCTTGATCTTGAGGATTGCATGTGCCCAAGCAAATTGTTCGCCGCAAAGAGGGTTTTGGTGGATTCATGGAGATTGCCATTTACGGACTGACTAGTAAAAGTCATGCTCACCACAGTAGAATGCGACTTTCTTGACCCCCGCACTATGCAACAGAGCGTAGAATGTCGGGCGGATGCAATAGAAGCTCTGCGCAGGGAGATTCAAGGATGTTTTGATCGTGCCGCCCTAGGAGAATAGTCCCCACCCATCAGTCTGAATTTCACCCACGCCAGCAGGGGCGGACACTCCATGATCGATAATCGACAATAACTTCCCAGCCAATGATCCCAGCAAGAAAAAGTGGGCAACCAAACACACCTCATAGTCAGTCCTTCGCACGTCTACGAGCAGGAAATCCTTCCCCGCACGCTTGGAGTCAGAGAGAAGCCACCTTTTCACCTCGTTGCGGGCCACGAAGCCAGCCTTGCTTCTCGGTTTTGGGAGTGCGGCGTACCAGGGAACTTCGTTGGGATCGGCCATGGCTAGCGTGTAATGTGTATGAATACAAGAACCGACGTTTAATGGTCCTGATGTGTGCTTGTGGTGACAACTGACAAGTATAGTGGGGTAGTGGGGTTGGGACTGCTGACGCGCAATAGCTTTCGTTATTCTGTCATACAAGGCTAGTATGCAAGGCCGAGCGGTTGTGTATACTCTGTAGGCCAATCTGGTAATTGGTATGCATCATGCCCCGCGCTGGTGTTCCTGTGGCTGCTCTAGCCAATATCACGGGACGCTCGGAAGGCCGGATAACCTTAGATTGTTCGTCTCGGCCCTGCGAACTACATCTGACAGCGTACGATCCTCAACGCCTTAGCAAGGATTGGCTACGAATCTACAGCGCGCCAAGGCACTTCACGACTTTGGCAAATTATATCCACTTGCACAGCGCACTAAAGATGTCATTCTTGGGAATGAAACGTGGCGATGCAAGTGGCCAAGTTACTGTAACAGCTAAACAGCATGCAGATAACGATTCAGCAAACGGTCTGGGATTGGCTGTTGCAGCTTCCCGCGTCAGTTGCATTTGTTGGAGGTCCAGTCAACGAGGCAGACGATGGTACAAGAAGGTACATTACGGATGGTTCGATCTCTCCGTATCCGGCCAAGTTTCTTGGCCACGTGAGGCATGATCCTTACATTCTCTATGGAGATAAGAAGGGGTCATTCCGCCGCTGAATGTGGTCATGTCTCACCAACTCCAGCTTCTTCGACTTTGTTCTCTATCCAATATCGTCCACCGTGGCAAGTTTGTATTAGGTGCCAAGACCCCAGTGTCTCTCTTCGCGTGCCAGAATAATTAGCGAGCAGTGCTCATTTACGGATTTTCCCTCCGTTTCTTACTTAAAGGACTCAGGTTCCACGGCTGTACCCAAAAAGCCACTCTATTGAATGGTCACTGTATCGCCCTCTCTACCCACCGCCGACGAAGCGAATGAACCCCCGTTATCGTCCAGTCGTGGCCCGAACACACCCATTCTTGTCACCTCCAAGAGTCTACAACACTCCTCTGGCACCTTTGGGACCAGCGTAGGAGCACAAAGCGTTCTTGCTCTGGACTGCGGTCCAGACCGCAGCCAACACCCTATCTCTGCCGATACTCCTCTTGCTACGGTTGACCACCTCTCTGCGGAGGGTGACATCTATAAAGCTGGCGAAAAGCAGCAGAGAGTCGTTGGCAGCGACTCCGCTACCTTAGCGTTGTCAATCCAACAATCTCACAGTGAGGCTGAGAGTGTTAGAGAGGCTGCACACTTTGAGAGCGTGGAAAGTATTAGTTACAAAAACAAAAATTCCAAAAAAAAGAACACTAGAAGTGCAAACAAACTTACCCAAGAACCGATCTGGGAGGGGGACTCCAATTTTGCTCACGCCGTTGATATTATTACTATCGCAAAGGAGCTTCAGACGGACTTGCGACATGGACTCACTACTGCCGAAGCGGCATCTCGTCTTGCGAGAGATGGGCCGAACAGGATTACGGAGGATGAGGGGATATCCATTTGGAAAGTTCTGTTAAGACAGGTGTCGAACAGCCTGACATTAGTGAGCAATCCTCCTCTTGCGCCCAAACATGTCTTCAGTGTTACCCATCCGATCTCGTCTTTTGTTTTGGAGGTGCAAACTAATCCTATACCCAATTCTTCCCTTGGGTGTTTTACCACCTCACTCGAGCAGCTTTATCACTTGCGCAATAAAGGCAAGCCAACTTATGGAAGAAGGCAACTTGCGGAATAAAAGCAAAGGGAAGCCAGCGAGCTGGGGTGGAAAGGTCCTTCATGTCTTGTGAACTTGATGTTACTCTTCACTGTTGAAAATGCTCACCTTTGATTTGCTGGGGGGAATTGATCCGGGTATTGATCTAACAATACGACTGCGGTCGACGAAAGATATGTGTTCAGCTGCACAGCTCTAGCTATTCAAACTTTAGAGAGAGGACAAAATCCAAACTCGAAAAGAGAGATTACCCCATCACCTCTTTGCCACGCTCGTTTGTTTATTGCAAATCTGTTCTTTATGTCTCGTGCGGAGGCCATACTCCATGGAAACCGAGCAGCCAAAAAATTTGCTCGCAGAAAACTTTTAGAGGCAGACTGACCCTTTTCTTTTATTCGGAAACAGGTATTACTTATAGCTATGTTGCTATCATATTCGACGACAGATTTTATTGAAGGAGCTGTCATATCAGCGGTGATATTACTCAATATTGTTATCGGGTATGCATCTAAAATTTCCCTTAGGGGAATGGACACTCACTCTGACATTGCACAGATTCGTGCAAGATTACCGCGCAGAGAAGACGATGCAATCGTTAACCAAGCTCTCGGCTCCCTATGCAACTGTGATTCGTAATGAGGGGCAAATCCAGCAGGTCAAGGCCGAAGAACTTGTTAGAGGAGATATTGTTAAGATTGCGGTGGGTGCCTTGGTCCCAGCTGACCTGAGGCTTTTCGAAGGTATGAATCTGGAGACGGACGAAGCCCTCTTGACGGGCGAGTCTCTACCGGTATCTAAGACGCCGACTACTCTCTTCTCCGATCTTGATATGCCTATTGGTGATCGAACAAACATTGTCTATTCGTCTTCAACAACCACAAAGGGGAGAGGCACTGGTGTTGTCATTGCAACTGGTATGAAAACTGAGGTTGGAAAAATTGCGGAGTTACTCAAAAACGACCCTAGAGCGCACAATGGAAGCCGCAGCGCCGTGACACGAATTATAGGAGGGTTCTGGCTAGGGTTCAAAAGGATACTGGGCTTGGTAGATGGCACCCCTTTGCAAATTGGTCTCAGCAAGTTTGCACTATTCCTCTTCGGCTTGGCCATCCTTCTGGCCATCATCGTCTTTTCAGCGAATAAATGGAACGTCAAGGACGATGTTTTGATTTATGGTAAATACCTATTTGCTTCTTTCATCACTTTCAGTCAACTGACAGACTACAGGCATTTGTGTGGCTGTGGCAGTTATTCCCGAGTCACTAATTGCAGTCCTGACCATTACTATGGCTATTGGCACTAAATCAATGGCGAAAGGCCATGTTATTGTCCGGAAAATGCAAGGATTGGAGGCCATTGGAGGCGTAACTAATATCTGCTCTGACAAGACCGGGACTTTGACCCAGGGGAAGATGATAGCACGGAGGGCTTGGATCCCTGGCCTCGGATTTTTGACTGTCCACGATGTGAAAAATACGGAGGATCCTGAGGATGGCTACGTCAAACTCAACGGCCGTGAGTTTGATTGCTCCGGCTGGGCTAGAAATAGCGGAGTCCTAGACTTGTTCCTTGACGCTGTGGCTCTCTGTAATCTGTCGACTGTTGCTAGGAAGAAGGATACCAATGATGGGCCATCCGCATCGGGTAGTAGGGTTTGGACTGCCGCTGGGGAGCCAACAGAGATAGCACTTCAGGTATTCGCCATGCGTTTCGACCACGGGAAAGGCAAGTTGGAGAAGACTGGGAATTGGTCTCTTCTTCATGAATATCCCTTCGACTCTACTGTTAAAAGGATGTCAGTTGTTTATAAAAACAATCTTTCGCGTTCAACTGAAGTTTTCCTTAAGGGCGCAGGAGAAGTTATTGTTCCTAGCTTAACCCTAACGGACAAGGACAGAGTAGAAATTTTTAAGGAGATTGACAACATGGCCGCGGACGGACTTCGAGTTCTCTGCATCGCTCACAAGGTTCTGCCGAAAGGCGTGTTTTCAACTGCTAGCAAGCGTGATGAGCTGGAACGGGACTTAAAATTTATTGGACTTGTCGGTCTCCGGGATCCGCCTCGGGTTGAAACTGCCGGTGCCGTTCGGAAATGTCAGGTAGCCGGTATCAAAGTTCATATGCTGACAGGCGACCACATGCGCACTGCGGACGCCATTGCCCGAGAGGTTGGCATTATCAACGCCGACACCCCTACCGGGGATGGGAAGAATAGCATCGTCATGACGGCGAGGGACTTTGACCGACTGACCGAAGACGAGATCGACCGCATGGAAGAATTACCCTTGGTTATTGCAAGATGTAGTCCAACCACCAAGGTTCGAATGGTTGAAGCACTTCATAGGAGGAAGGCATTCTGTGTCATGTATGTTCTGTCGACGTAGCAGCGTCACAGATAGGAGGTAATACTAATCTCATGTCTTCTCACAGGACTGGAGACGGCGTGAATGACTCTCCTGCCCTAAGGCTTGCGGATGTTGGAATCGCAATGGGTGTTAATGGGAGCGACGTGGCGAAGAGCGCAGCGGACATGGTGCTAGCAAACGACGACTTTGCATCCATTGTGAGAGCTATCAAGGAAGGTCGAAGACTCTTTGACAACATTCAAAAGGTAAGTGACCTTGTTTAGAAAAAATTTTCTTTTGAAATTCTAACTGGGACGCAGTTCTTACTGCATCTACTAATCTCCAACATTGCTCAAGTTATATTGCTCCTCATCGCATTGGTATTCAAAGACGGGGACGGAAGCTCTGTCTTCCCACTATCACCTCTTGAAATCTTGTGGGTAAACATGATCACTTCTTCGTTTTTGGCCCTCGGCCTCGGACTTGAAGAAGCTCAACCGGACATCATGCTTCGACCCCCGCATGATAACAAGACTGGCGTGTTCACCTGGGAGCTGATTGTGGACAAAATGATCTATGGAACTATGATGGGAACACTCTGTCTCGTTAGCTTCGTTAGTGTAGTATACGGAGCTGGCCACGGTAATTTGGGGACAAACTGTAACAAAAGTTACAACGAGACCTGTGACACCGTCTTCCGAGCCAGGGCGACGGTCTTCAGTGTCCTCTCATTCCTACTCTTGATCACAGCCTGGGAAGTGAAGCACTTCTCTCGGTCTCTGTTTAACCTCGACCCTACCCGGCACAAAGGTTACTTCGCTGTTTTCCCCGCCTTGTGGTATAACCGATTCCTCTTCTGGGCCGTGTTCGCTGGGTTTGTTACCACATTCCCTGTCGTCTATATCCCTGTGGTAAACAAAATTGTCTTCAAGCACTTGAGTATTACTTGGGAATGGGGAATCGTTTTCGGCTGTGTCGCTATTTACCTTGTGCTCTTTGAGAGTTGGAAAGCCACCAAACGTCGCTTTCGCCTTGGCACCGGGAGGAATGGACATCTTACGCTTGAAGATGCGGAGGCTAGAGCTGGCCTGGTAGCTGTTGTCGATGCCAAAGAGAGCTACGGGAGTCAGATAACCACACGGACCAATACCTTGGTCGATGCTGAGGGATACAGCATGTCGAAGGGGGCTGGGTTGGACGGCGGTATTTAGGGGATATAGGAGTGTGGAAGCTGGATGTGTGTAGGAGGGCCCAAATTGAAACGGAAAGAGTCCCATATGTGTGTGTGCCCTGTCGGCCATTCTCTTCTTTTCAGGCAGAAGTTTAACGAAATTTGTGACGGCTGTTTGATGAATGATTGTTTCTATTGTTTATGCACATTTTCTGCTTGCGTCGGCTCCCGATATCTTTCTACCACGGTCTCTATCACCTTGCAAGGCACAATGACAATAATGAGATTACGTATGCTTTGCTTGTCTGATTTTTTGTTCGATCGAGAGGATTTCCCCTACCATAAGGCTGCCTTAGTCAAAAGGGCCAACTGTCTCGTACTAGGCTCCAGCGACTCAACACCTGATATTCGCATAGTGACTCAACAAAGGAGGCTGCGGTGGGGAACTGGTCCTCACTATCTAAGCCCCTCAATCCCCTGGGCATGTCGCACGGACGAAGAGCTGCTCGTAAGCGCCCATCGTCACACGAAAGCGGGCTCCACAAAATGTCTTGGGTAGCCAAGGTATGCAAGAGACAGAAATGGGTTCACGGCTGGAGAATCCTGCCACGCCACCGGCTGATGTTCCACACGGGTAAAAGACCGATCGTGCATCGAGACGGCACGCGCAAAACTCCTGCTAAAACCAATGCATGCTACTTATATCACATCCATACACCATACATACGCTGATCGGCGTTTAGAAACAATGCGGTTGAAGATTGGGGTCGAAGATGGCCGAAATTGTAGCTCGGTAGCGAAAGGGCCCTTGCTGTATGGGCCTAGAAGCAAGTTCATGGGTCCGAACCGCCCCGAGCTCACAATACATGACGCTGGGAGCACTTGCGATTCAACCCCATATGTCTCAGCCCTTAATTGATGCGTACATACAACTGCCGTGTGATTTCGAGCGTGGCTATTGCGCAATGGCAATCGCGGATCAAACAATGCCAGTCAGAGAGCGTGGGATAGATTAAGCTTGCCCCGGGATCCTTGCGTGATCTTCTGTTCCCTCCGGAATGGCGTTCGCACTAAGAGTTTTACGGTCACAAAGGACGCTGACATAGCACCTCGCCTACGGGGTGAGGCCGTACGCTGTAAAAGGGCAGTTGCCCCGAACGCCTTCCCGGTCCCGCGTGAGACCTATGGAGTACACCATAATTGAACATCAACAGATCTAGAACATACTAGGCCCCATGGAACTTTTGCTGCATTTGGGCGCCTACGGGAGGAAGGGAGTGTCCGGGTGATTGGAGCTTACAGCGTGTTGATCCCGTCCACGCGACAGTGATGGGAAACCTTGCGAACGGCCGATTAAGTGCGAGGTTGCTCTAGTGATGGATAGGATGGCAAAAGGGAGGCCGGGTCAAGGCGAGCGGAGCGGATGGACGACATGGTCAACCGTGGTTGTAGGGGTGCGCACGCTGAGACATCCAGCATCGGTTCTACGCCCAGAGCTCCCCGCTTGTTGATAGAGCTAGGAATAGGTACTCCGTGGGAAAGGCTAAGAAGATGATCTCCCTCCACCGATTCCCGCTTCTCTTTTTACCATTTTATTCCCACTTTCCTTCAGCCAGCAATGTGCGCTTTTTACATTTCTTGCCCTCTGTTGTGGGGGCAATGCAAGGCTCTCCCTTCCTTCTCCAAACCTGCGCCACCCTCTGTCGATACAAGCTCGAACTCCACCAAGTTGCGCACAGGGCTGTACATGCTTGGAGCCTACTGTTTCTCATGTGCGTACACGTACTCCATTGGTGACAGGGCTACTGACACTCCAGCGGTCCTTAAATGAAAGCTGATCTCTTTCTTCACCTGCTCCTGCATACAACCACAATCCTATTCCTTGCTTCTGCATACAGCCACGGTCTTCCCGCCACCCTCCTTACTCACTCCTATACACAGTCACGATATCTTATTTACATCCTCATTTACTCCTGCATATAGCCACCCCTTTCGAGGATACGACACCCGACGTGTTGGTAGACCTTCGATGCATACCTATTGCTCGTTTTTGGCTATCACTTCTTCGGTTTATGAGGAGGATATGGCTCCTCCGCACACCCAAGGCGTCATCGATGCGGACCGTGAGACATCGACTGATCCCTCTATCAGCCTATCTTTGTATCACAATCTGCCCGTGCATTGTGCACCCGGGCAGGTGGGAGACGTCGGTGGGAGTACATCTTCAACCACCCAAACTCAGAATACGTTGAACGAGGCTTCCTTGACCGAACGGCGAGGCAGCGACGATTGCGGTAACGATTCAACTGCTACCCGTTCTACGCCACCTTCTTCGAGCGTCCAAGCTGTTAGTGGTTCTCAACAAGGCCGCATTAGACCTTTCCTCAGGTCTGTGAGGGAGCGAGCATACCGGCCGTTCAAAGGTATGCACCGCTATCTCTCTAGAAGGCTTCGGTCTAGAACGCAAACGCCCGCTCTTCCCGGGGGGCAGCAGTCACGTAAGAGAACTGTGCTAGATTGGTTGGGGGGCCCCTATCAACCTGGCTGGGGGAGGCCCAACCTAAGCTATCTGGACCCGAACGATCGCATACAAGGTCGACAAGGCGAAGAGATACCTCCAATCGCGCTAAACAGGGCCTGCTCAACTCGAACAGCTACTCCCATTGAGGTCCAGTATACACTTGGCGGCAATGTGTGAGAGACTGAATATGACCTGCACCATTAACTCGACATGCCCATACTGGGCACAACCATGTCCGAGCCTCAACAAGATTCCACTGCTGCTTCTGCGAAGGGCCTTTCTTTTCACCACGTCTCTACAGTTATTTGCCAGATGGGACAGATAAAAATTTCCTCCACGGTTATGCACAACGTATTCGGTATTAGTACAGAAAGGACAACGCATCACGACGTCCGGATACAGTACGGACTACTCGCCGTAGTTGCAAAGGCGAGCAAGGGCTAACGCAAACCCATTTACACGAAGGCCTCCTTTCCCAGGAACCGGATGCCTAGGCCCCCCAGCTGAACAGGTCCAAAAGCTTCTACCAGCCATTACATTCAGATCTCATTGCTCTTTCACGATTTGAGTTCATACTCGGAGAGCAAATGCAGCGCACTTGCCTTTGCTTTATTCTTGGTGCATTGCTACGGCGTTTCTCTCTTATCTCTACAATACACGGTGGTTTTTGATCCTACATCACTCAAGCAAGCTATAGACCGGAAGGCGTTCTCACAGGGCATATCGAATAGGATTACAGGACTTACGTGATAGCGTCTTTTTTTTTTGGTTTGTAGTATGTCACAGATTACTATCTTACTGTTATTTCGTCGGCGTTTACATACTATTTTAGGGTTTTTGCACATCCACCTGCTTCGTATTGTCACACTGACAAGGTAGACTAAAACGCATTGCCACCCCGATGGAACCGGTAGTCGTGGTTAGCAATCTTATTGTCTACGTTGCTGTAACACTCGTTTTCTTATGCGGAGTTTCATCGCAGTTCTGTTACAATTTGCAATCTCCTTATCACCCCCAGCTGCTTAGACTGGTTTAGAGAATGAGGGGTATCGGGATGGAAAATGCATTCTCCTGCTGCCTAACAAGAAGGATTGACGATTCGCCAATGCCACACACCTAGTCTGACAAGAGAGATTATTCCCAATTCA
This sequence comes from Nothomitra cinnamomea, assembly GCA_022345685.2. NCBI lineage: Eukaryota > Fungi > Ascomycota > Geoglossomycetes > Nothomitra > Nothomitra cinnamomea. Next base: position 179,690 of record JAJDMX020000022.1, on the reverse strand, counting down.
CAACAGCTTCACTTTGCCGTGGAATCTCCGTATGGGGTCAGTGGCTCCGCCTCTTTGTAAACCCCCTGGCTTGCCCAAAGAAATAGGGCATTTTCAAAGCAGGGCTGACTTTTGAGTCTAGAATTCCTGTCCGTTCACGTCAAATTCTGTCCCCAGCCTGTAATTGGAGAGGCTGTGGGAATTCGATGAAAGAGACGGATCACGGTAAACTGGGAAATTTACCTCACCGCTAACGGGGCACAGGACACGAATCCCAGGGGCGGGACTCCGCCACCCTGAGCAAATAATCCACAGAACTGGTTGAGAGCGCAGCGCTTGGACTGCGCATTCGGAGCCGGAGAGCATAGGTAGTTCATCGCAAATGGCAAGTAAGACCGGTAATCTACGTATCTTCTCTTCGTCTTGGTTTTCGGAACAGATTTCAGGCTAGTTCGTGGAGCCATACGGCCATTTGGAGGCCCAACCCAAAACTGAGGCTGGAGAACCGGTGGCCGGAAAGGAGCCTCAGCCACCAAAAACTTGGCCATGGTGGAGGAGCGATCGGTAGGATTGAAACGTGGACCAATCTGTCGTTCAAGGGAAGGCGCCGCTCTATTTCGTTTCTACCTTACGAAATAGCTATAGCTCATAGGGATGCCTAAATAGTAGATGCCTAATCATGCAGACTGGTTGTCATTCTTCTCAAACAATCTCATGAAGAGCACGTGTGATGCAGTGTAACTGTGGAAAAACGCATCACTGCTGACAGGCAACCATTTAAGTCTGCCTGTCTCTTAAACTTTCAGGGCAAACAAAAGACCAACCCGGTTTTAGTAAAGCTCAAGCCACCAACGGTTTGTGCGAGCTGAGATGTCTAACGCCCCGTTTGAACTGCAGATGTGGAGGCCTCCATCCCATTCATTTGGGGATGCGGGAAGTGGGTCGTTGTTCGCATCCGGCTCAATCATTCTCTGTGCCCTTAACCCTAATATGTCACATCGAGGCTTAGTAACGTCGTGTAACTGAAAAGGCTTGCTGTCGGAAGTTATGAGCTAATTAGGAAAGGTGGATGCAACGAGGTTGTCGTGCGTCGCTGGTTCAAGCATGCAGCAACCCGAAAGCAGAACGCCCAGTGCCCCAGTCTCGCTTTAAACTTGAACACACAATAAAAAAAGAAACAAAAGAAACATTGATATCAGTCGAGAAGGTTCAATAATATCCGAGCTCTGAGCCACACGGACGGAATGAGAGCCAAACAAAATTTCAGGGCGATTGGCATGTAACTTTAACGGGTGACTGAGAAGAGGTTGGGTTAAGCTATGCGAAGTTTGCCCGCTGACCATGCTCCCACCGTTCGCCTCACCAAGCATAATACGCCAAAAATATGCGAGCTACTAAGCCCACATTGAAGTGTATACACTCCAGCCAACCGCGTAAAATTCCTTCTGCCGATCTCGATTGGGTCGCAGGCGATTCGGACAATAGGGTAAGGTAAGCCTCGTCTCCACAACGTCGTAACACTCATAAATTCACATCACCTGCATGAGGTGGGGCGGCAGAAAAAGCTTCTCTGCATATTCCTCTGTCGAAATACTTCCATGTGGGATCGCCCTGCCCGGATTGGTCGGCACAGGAGCACGCCTTAGTTCGTGGATAGCAGCGTGCCGTTCGCATATTTTACTCTACCGTTGCCATTGGCGAGCGGAATCGGAGCATCACCATTGATTTCTCCCATCACTTTGTGTGCTGCGTCTATCGCTGCTTTCTCGACGGTCTGTGACGAGGTCTGCTTCGCCACGGGCGAGTTTCGGCGAGTATATGATCGGATGAAGAACCTAATAAACAGCCATCTATACAGGCCAGTGATTTGTCAGCAAACGCTCTACAGAGTGAGGCTGGGGTTTCGGTCGGTATATGGGGATGGTTAGTGTCGAACTTACGTGAGGGGAGCAAGGTAGAATACATTAAGCCAGATAGCAAAGGCTTCGCCAGATGTAGAGACGCAAGGCACGGTCTGGTGTCCTGTGTAGTATTGCTGGTGAACCAAGGGCTTTCCAGGGACGTAGTCGCTGAGGCGCTGCTGATATACTCGTGCTGGAACTGCGATATTCTCTGCGAGCCCTTCTTCGCCAGCGGCACGGAGACCGACTTTCTTCAAGAAACTGCCAACGCCTGCAGAGGCTGCTGCTGTCACAACAGAAGTTGCAGCTATAGAAGCCGATGAAGCTGCTGAGGAAATTTCTTCTTTCACCGTGTAGGGAACATGAACAGGAATGGTATAGGAGACGAAGAACTGTACAAAGGCGAACGCAGATCCAATGAGGAATTGACTGATCTGGAGAGTAGTAAGAGTTCGCTTGATCTGCTGAGGAATGCGGAAGGAGAGCGCGGTAAGAGTATAGTAAGTATACTGTAGATCTTCGTTAGTCTAGCTCACAGACTGCGGTGGAGGGTAGATATTCTGCTTACCATCATGGCATGAATGCAGGAATTGAAGAGGCAGAACATGAAAATCGGGGAGGCCATATACCGGATTCCAGCCCACATGCAGAGCATAGCTCCGGCATGATGGTATGTCTGCAGTGTCGAGCTCCGCTTTCCCTTTGCTAAAATGATCACTGTATCCAGCACCTCATAGAACTTCGACAGGTAGAAAATCCATCCATAGAAGGCCAGACCCTCATCCCACAATCTTCCAGCATCTAGTCCAGTTGGTGCTCCTGACACATTCAAGATCGTCTTGGGAGAATACACATTCCATGAATTAGTGGTCTCGTTGAAGCTGGTGGCCTTGCCTAGACCAGCAGGTCCATGGATCTTGCACAGCGCATCCCACACTCCTGCAACGCCTTCACGGCCACGCAAGTTGGGTCCCAAGGAGTGGTGGACTGCTCTCACCATTCCAACAAACGTCCATCCTGAATATACCGCCAGAAAGACATTATGTAGTATCACAAACCAGAAAAAGGCTCTGGTCTTGCTAAACGCCCATGGCTTGTTTCCGCGAGCTGCGTTGACGCGGTTGAGGATGGTGACAGTAGTAGCGTAAACAAGAGCAATCGTTATCGGGTAGTTAACAGAAAGGAGTTTTTGGAAGAGCCATTCTGGGATTGCGAGTGGTGGGGCAAGCGATGATGTCGGAGGCGGCGGAGGTAATGTTTGTGGATGTGGCCTGGGGGGGAACTGGAGGAGTGATGAAGAGATCGGGGAGAAAAATACCGATCGAAGAGCCATTGTGAATTGTGAGGACCGAAGTCGACGGGTCGTGGTGCCTTCTTTGCAAGTTGTGTGAGCCTCCAGCAACGAGGAACGAATAGTAATGACTGAGTGCAGGGAGCAAGAAACGCAAGCTGACCGCCTTACCCTAGAAACGAACCCACAAAGCAGTTCGGAGCTTGTGGGGTAACTTTCACGGATGGGCGTTGTTCCAAGGGAGACGCACGGAAAAAATGTGTCTGAAGTGCGATATCTATACGGCCCTGATGTTCAAATTTTTGGAGGTAATGCCTCGGCCCTTAGCTAGCATCTGCTCGTTGGACCTCCGTCTGCCCGCTCCAACATTTATGCGTATGGGATAATATTAGCTTAGCTGCTTGGTCCGCTACGTCAACGAGGTTTGTTGGGAAAACGCATGGATAGCGGCTCTGCGGGACGAACCCCATATTTGGGTCGTCTCCGACAAAGGCCGCTCCAATAGTTGTTGCATGCTGGCAAGCAAATACCGTGCGAGTAATTTTGACTGCGACGAAAGATGCTAGCACGATGGAGTATCATCGATTCTGAATGCCGATGTTCCTTCGAGCTTGCTTATCCCCGCCGAGGTCGGTCTAGCGTACGGAGGCTCTTCCCCAACAAATTTAGTTGCCTCGGACGATAACACCGTCACGCTTGTGAAAATAGAGCTTCTTCCGCAGTTCGCCAAAAGTGCCAAATATGACCGTCTGGATTGCTATCTGAGCCTATCGAGCTAGTAGGATAAACACATCTAATGATAACATGACGACTTTTGTATAGTATGTTATACGGAGGTTCTGTCTTGAAAACAGATCCCCACCGTTTAGGATAATAATATTAAGTATCTGCTGTTCCGTAATCCGCCGAGAATAAACACCACCGCTCTATACAAATTGCAGCCGAGAGGAGGAATCTACCAATCTGCTGATAAGGGACACCAGCTCGCTGGGACAGCTCTGTAAATCTTAACCTCCCCTCCAACCATGTCGTCCAGTCGTACAGTTCCCTCTTGGACTCTCTTGACTCCTCCTACGTTCTGTTCCAACACCTTTATCACTCCGCCTTCAACCCGCAGTACAACAGACGTATGATCGGGAGCGCCAGCCCAGCTCTCTCCCGCGATCCTAGACGGATTGTTTGGATCCCTATGGACGAAATGCGACGATTTGAATTGTAAAATGTCCCCTCTACTTACCCCCACAGCCGCCAAACCGCCCGGTGGTGAAGGAGGGGACGGCGCGCAATGGGCGTAGATGCAGCATCCATGTGAAACTCCTTGGCTCACCATCACGGGCTCTTCGCCACGAGCCTTGCTTTCTTTTGCAACGGCCTCTAAGGCGTCGTGAGCCAAGGTCCAACACTCACCATTGCCAACCTGGGACCCAAAGCGGGATTCGCACCAGAGGGCTATGCGGTTGCCGTACCGTTGTTGCATGACAGAAAGCTCACGCAGAGATAAAGGGGTAGGGGGCGGGTAGTGCTTTTGTTCAGCTTTCACAGTGATCCTTGGATTTGATGCATCCCAGGCCAGGCGTATCTTCGTAGTAGAGAGGTTTTGAGTCCAGCGGATTGCAATAGTTACGTTGTGGGTGGTCCGAGGTCCCGATCTCGACCAGGACCTGGACATGGCGTATGTACTTCCCTTGATTTTAGCTATTGAAGGAGGAGGGAAAGCGATAGGATCCTTGGCAAACCACAATGAATCCAAGTCGAGATCAACACCTTGGGGTGTCTCATTAGCACCTGGGTACACCACGTAAATAGGGCTATCTTCGTCGTTATTCCGACTTGCCTAACAGTCAATCAATTACATCAGCCCCACACTCACAAGAGAAAGCCTTGCACTGAAATCATAGACAAGTTCAACTTACTGTGTTACTCCCGATTCCACCTAGATCGCGTTTCTTTGGTGGAGGTGGCGGGGGCTTTTTCTTGCCTTCAGCGGTAAATGCAGCACCCGTTACAATCGTAGAAGCTGGCGTAGGGCTTTGCTGAGCTGCAGCATAGCTGTTCACACGATCGCTAATCCCGTACTTTTTGTTCATACCATCTGCAGTCTTCCATCCCTGAGCTACCTGCTCGCCATGGCGTTCTCTGAAGTTGTTGGCTGTAGAAGCTGCACTCCGGGCATCTGCGATAGAGACAGAGGAAGGGTCTTTACGGAACGACTCTGCAGTACGGAAGGCAGCTTGTTTCTGGGCGAAGGTAGTGCCTTCACTGGGAGGATCGGCCATAGGTGAGGACGTAGAAAACTTGGAGAATCGAGACTGCAGCTCGTTGAGTTGACTGTTCTTCCCATTTGAAGCGGCAACTACAGCACTCTGAGCTGGGGACCCACTGGCCGCACGTGGAGGTGGAGGAGGCGTCGCTCTGTTCCCAATATTAAACCCAGAGACAGAGACACCCGCTTGGCCCAGTCGATTGAGCGATCCCTGGTTTAGATATCCCTTCTGTTCTACTACAGGGCTTCGTGGAGGAGGGGATGGGGTCGCGGTTGTCGAATTTGAGTTCTGCCTTGGTGGAAGCCTTGGTGGTAGCTTTGGTGGCCCTGGGGATGGGGCTGCACTGTTGCCACCTAAATCCGGTCCGTTTCTCCTAATTGGAGGAGGCAAATGATTTGTCGTCAACCCTGTCGTGTCTGTTCTATACTGCCTCGGTGGTGGTTGTTCTTCTTCTTCTTCTTCCTCCTCCTCCTCCTTCTCAACTTCTTGTTGGCTAACAGTTTTGGGTTGACCTTGAACCCCGATGTTAGTTCCAGTGACTCGTCTTGGGGGCAGACCAAAGGTAGAAGGATCCTTTAGAGAGGATATCGGCCGTGCTATGTGATTCCCGGAATCCCTACTATTGGAATCCTTTCCTTTGCCAACCCACCCAGCCTAGATTCAAGAAGCGGTAAGTTATTTGGAATCAACTACCAGACAACAGCATACAGAAGCTTACCACTTGGTTTATGCCCTTAAAATCCCCTCTCCAGCTTTCCTTCTTCCCGTCTTTGCCCTTAGGATTCCACCCACCCTTCATAGTATTCTTGACTTTATCCATGGTGAGTTGGGAAACCTGGATTCGCAGACGGGAATGACTGAATCTAATTTGTTTATTGGCGCAGATGTTGGATGGTGTTGGACTACGGACTCGGTACAGAGTTAGACATTAAAATGCTAGGCGTGTCGCTCGCCCCCCGTCACGGGAGCTAAGCCACGATGCGCTTATGGAAAATTCCGGGAGCGCATAAGCAAGCAGGCAATTTAGCACTGTGCCACCTGCTCTACTATGCACTCCGACTCGCACGAACCGACCATATAGGCATTAAGAACTTTATCAGCTGTGGGAGTCACAGCCTTTTCCACACGAATACGGAGCACTGCCCAGAGCCCATAGCCGCCATAATGCACGGAAAAGTTGATCGCCGCCCACGCCAGCGCCAGCCATGCCCGATGTGGTGGTTGTAGGCTAGGCTTATGAGAATCGGACAATGACGAACTGCAGCGACACAACAGTGGCATAGCGATGGCGAGACCAACCGTACCCTGTATCTTACTAGGTGATCAGTCCATGTAACATGCAACAACCTCTCTGTCTTGCTGGATCGGCAAAGCTCTCTGACCAACCACGTCGCCGCTTAGAGCTCTCACTCAGCGTCGCACTTGTTTCAAGGCTACGGGGCTGTGATGTTGGTTTGTTGGATTTGGTCTGGTCTGGTCCGGCTCGGAAGAAGCCACCTTGTAACCACAGCCCAACACCACCATAACAGTTTGTTCATTAACCGTTACATCCCCATGCAAACAAATTTCAGCCCTCTCTTAACATCCTGCTGTTGATCTGTCTATGTGGTCTTTCTCCATCACTTTTAGTTAAGAGGTCACTCCAAGCTCTGGATATTGGACGTGTTTGTCTGCTTGAAATATCTTACCCTCATGTGCCGATGATCACCTAATGCGAGCATGGAGCTCGGCTTTGGAAACCTTCCCGCAGCGCGCAGAGGGTTGTTCAGAATGGAGGGTTTGACCGACCGGGCCCCTCTCGTAGACACACTGCCTACTATATTCCCGAAGCTGTCAAAAGTGGAGGGTCCCGACGAATCGATGGAAGGATTTACACGGCATCGGCAGAGCACGCAGTTCTCCGTATTAGAACCACCACAGACAGATGCTCCGCCCACCGAATTTTATACTGAAACGGCTCACCAAGATACTCCATTTACGGCACCATATGTTGAACCCATAGGATCCTTGCCAACGATATCAGTCCCGACAGGTATAGATGAGGGTTCAACTTCTTCTCCATCTCCTACACCCCACGGACTCACCGGAGCACGCCTCTTTTTGGCAGTCTTTTTCCCTATTGCGGGGTGTTTTGTACTCTGTCTTCTTGGTCTGCTTTGCTTTCGGCTACGGCGTCAGGCAAGGCGAGGAGCGGAATCAAGCGAATTGAAAAACATTCCATCGCCTTCCACGGGCTCTCCTTGGTATCCAGAAGATGATGTGAGGGTTCAATACCCTCTGGGCTTCCCTCCTGCAGTTTTGGCTGGGCAGCCGCCAAATGGCCCAGATTATCGACGTCCAACTTACCAGGGATATTTCTCTGGGGTTGATTCATCCGCTACCACTGAGCTCCACCAAACAGGGGTGAATGGTCTTTCATATCGAGGGATGGGTACTGATCCGCCGCCTCCGTATGCACCGCGACCTATAAGCGCTGCACAACGACTATCGCAGGCAAATCTTGCTGCTCATAATGGAGCCGAGATGCGATCACCTTTCGCGGATCCAGCGGACGACGGCGCTGTATCCGAAGTTTCATCCATGGGTAGAAGAGGTGGAGCTACTGGAAGAGATACAGACAATGCATCGGTGGTCTCAAATTTCTCAGATCACAGCCACCCCGCGACGCCGCATCAGATGGTCTAAGCAACCTTCCTTGGGCATATCCAACCTTCTTAGTTGATTTCACGTTCATAAGTCATATGGACGGGGACTCGGAACTTCTACAGATGGCGAAGTTCGCAATAATAATAATCCCCATTGCTGCGGTCATCGCTCTGTATGTGGGCGTACTATCTCCTTTCAGCTCACCTATTTAGCAAGGCGTTCGGGGCGGAAGGGGGTGTCTACTTTGTACGGAATTACCTGTTGGTTTGGGTTGCTTTTCGACAGCTGTATCGAGCAATGAGCTTATGGTGATTTCTTCATGTTGTGGCTGGGACAAGAGGCGATATACTTGATGGATGGATTCAGATCTCAAAGATGTGATCTTGGGCAATAATCTAGGTGAAGGTCTACGGGACCCAAGGTTGGATATCAATAAACAGGATAACCAATTAAATGAAGACATCGTGCCTTGAAGTGCTCCTAATAGCGCAGACTAGGTATATAGCCATGGGCAGTCCCTGAATATCACAGAGAGTTTCATGCGCACATGACTTTACCCTCAGTACTAGACTACCACAGGCTGAGGTCTTGACGCGCTTTATGGGTCTAAGCTTTTTCGAAGATTGTATCTCTCGCATTACGTTAGGCAGCAGATCCCGGCAGCCTCGGTCAAGATAAATGCCATCACGTTTTTGTGGCCTTCACTTAAAATCCTAGCTCCATGTAAGCTGCCTCTTTTGAATTTCCCAGCAGCTTGGCGGTTCGGTCAGGGCTTGCATGTTCTAACGGTGTGGCGCATCCAAAGTACTTAACGAAAATAGCTTAGAGCCATACAAACCCTGGAGAACATCAACCTTATCAACCTCCGACCTTACCTTGTCCGTAATACGAACACTGCATAGTACGAGCCAACCTCCTTCAATTGCACTGCACATGCCTGGTATTACACCGGAAGGAGAGCGAGGCGCGTTGGTCGGTCAACCGAGTTGCGACCTTGCATTCGGAAGGTGAGATGGTCCGGTTCAGCGGGCTCGATGAGGAAATTCGGCATACGCTCCCCATTACAGAAAGAGCAGGATGAGCCAATCTAAGCTTATATTTCGGTGCTCCCCGCGCGTTTGCGGAGGTACATGGTGTGAAGTTGCAGTATTCAACTGTTCTAGAGTAATTCATAGCTTCTTTGCGCCCGTGAAGAGGTTAACTGGCCATCAGCTGGCCGCTGTCTAGTCTTCTATTCAATTGACCTTTTAGAATGCGTCTGTCTTCTGTATCTTTCTTTGCAGCCCTTCTGGGAGCTGTTCTTGGCTGCGACGGCTGTTATGGACCCCAGACGGATGTCGTCTTGACTCGTAATCGACGGCGGATGCAACCCGAGTCCCAGAGTGCTGTTACACAGCCCAGAGGCCCTCTCGAATGGGGACAGATCAATTTCCTGCATACGACTGACACGCATGGCTGGCTTGAAGGGCATCTCAAGGAGCGTAACTATGGTGCAGATTGGGGGGATTTTGTGAGCTTCACTAGGCATATGAAGCATAAAGCCGGGAACTTGGGTGTCGACTTGTTGCTGATTGATACGGGTGGGTCCGCGCATTGATCGCACTGTGGCCGAGGAGGCCTACATGGGACGCAATGCTAATGTCTCCACTAGGTGACCTTCACGATGGTGCCGGACTGTCGGACGCCACCAAGCCGAACGGAAACATTTCGAATGCCATATTCGAGAACGTTGACTATGACCTATTAACCATAGGTATGCGATATTGCTGGGCTAGGGACGGGCTAGAGATTTACTGACGGAAATTTCACAAATCGCAGGGAACCATGAGTTGTACGTCTCTGAGATTGCGTACGAGCACTTTGTTCAATTCAGTAGAGCCTACGGGGAAAAATATCTTACCAGTAATGTGGAAATCATAAATCCAGTGACTGGCCGGTTTGAGTATATCGGGAGGAAATACCGTTACTTCACCACACCCCATAGTAAAAGACCGACCAATTAGCTCAAGAATGACAGCCCACATGGTTGCTGACACGGCGTTAGGTCTTCGTATCATGGCTTTTGGCGTCTTGTTTGACTTCACCGGCAACTCTAATGTTTCTCGCGTTACCACCACAGCGAATCTAGTGAGGCAGCAGTGGTTTTTGGACGCTATAAACTATAAGGATCCAATTGATCTCTTTGTTGTCATTGGCCATAATCCGCCAAGGCCGACTTCAAGTACTAGCACATTCGGGACGTTGTTCAAAATCATTCGAGGATTGAGGCCCGATGTACCAATTCAAGTCTTTGGGGGCCACACTCATATTAGGGACTTCGTTGTTTATGATAAGATGGCGACCGGATTGATATCTGGTAAGCTATAAGACTGATACCACAGCACTAAATCTTTCTAACACTATTTAGGTCGATACTGTGAGACCCTTGGCTGGCTGTCTATAAGTGGTATCAAGTCGCCTACTTTCAAAGGCAATATGAAACCACATGGCGTTCCAAATCCTACACAGCCAGCTGTTGCTGTGAGCAACAACACCACTGCTACCACTGTTCCCATCTCAACAGACACTTCTAGGCTTCTTTATTCCCGCCGCTATCTGGATTGGAATAGACTCACTTTTACATATCACACTTGTAGGAACGACACGTTTGACTACCACAGCGGTCTGCGAGTCACCAAGAATATCACTGAAGCCCGCAAAAAGCTTGATCTTTCCAAACTATATGGGTGTGCTCCAACCACATATTGCCAATTCTGCCAACCATATGGGGTTGCAGAAAACATCCTTACGCTCTCGGAGACGGCCTTGCGCCAAGTGGTCGTTAATGAATCGAGAAAGGATACGCCAAGACTGATCATCGTTAATAGCGGTCACTTCAGGTTTGATCTCGCCAAAGGCCCGTTTACCTACGATGACTCCTTTATTGTTAGCCCTTTCTTGGATACCTTTCAGTTCATTCCGGATGTTCCGTACAGTCTTGCTAAACAAGTTCTTGGTATTCTCAACGCTGGGCCATTCCAGAAACGAGATCTCAGTTCTCGAGACTTCGACTTCAGTGTCTTCACCCTGCAGGACTCCTGTATTGACCCACCGATCACACGTGACCACACCTCAGGCAAACGCTATGTTGGTGGCAGTTTGGTCCGCCGGGAGAGCACCCAGCTCTTCCCTGGTTGGGTCACAACCGATGACTTTGGTAGCGACGGAGATGACACCCCGCACACTAAAATACCATACTTCGGCCAACCTAACGACATCCAAGCCAACGCCTCATTCCCAACTGACGGCTCTAATCCACAAGCCGTGGATCTAGTATTCCTTGATTTCATCACGAGCTATGCCCTTAGCGCACTCAAAAGCATTGGCGGAAATTATACAGTGAATGACGTGGCCTTTTACATGCCGAAGGAGTTTACGACAAATAGCTACTTGCCGGCGTATGCGAAGTTGGCGTGGCAGGACAATTTGGACAATTGCCCCGTCGGTATTGGTATTGGAAGTACGAAATAGTCTTGGACGGATTGGGTTGGGTGGGGTGGGTTTGGATAGATAGAGTAGGAAACGCTATATCCGACTTTGGCAACAGAGAAAAATGGAAATGCATGATTCATTCCATCGCGTGGGCGGTATCGACAGTCAGATCTACGTGAAGTCAGATATAGATTGTTCAGGGCTACTGGTCATCCTATACCCTATCTTGTAATATAAGACCGAAAGGACCTGGACACACAGGAAATGCCGTATGACCACAGTGGACTCTTGTATGTAGGATACACTCCAACTTCTGCGTTCATAAGTATCTTCCATGCCCATGTGGTACTTTTGATGTATAGCTATGGAAGCCTCCTGTGCATATGTGTATTGGAAACTTGTATGCACATTGGAGCACTTCGAGGGCACATGAATAGCTTCAGTCTCCATCGTCAGGAGTGCCTTGCGGTATGTGGCGCCCTAGCAGGCGTTCCTGAAACCAGCTGGGCCAAGCTGTAAGCAAGAATCATGTAAGTTCGTTGGGTTTTTGGTCTTCGACAATTTTTCAGGGCAAGACTGAGCATTTATAAAAGGGTTGAGATGTTAAACCCGACCACTTTCTTGACTGCTGAAGACATTGGAGATACTATGGTCTCTACGCTATTTCTTGCGCTTCCGTTTCTTATCAGAAAGCGTTTTATAACCACTCGTAGGGGGATGATCCTCTCGCTGGGTAGCGGAGACTTCATCGGAAGCCAGTTGTGCCTCACCCTCGCTGAACCCCTTCCACTTCATCTCATCCTCAACTTCGTTCGGCGCGGTGGTCTCAGGGCTCCCACTAGGTCTGCTCTCCCCTTTGGACGACACATCTCTTACAAAAGCAACTACGAAGAATCCCATCGTCCCTTCCTCGTCACCTTTTGAGCACCTGAGGCACGCATCAGCTACCTCCTTTTTCGTGCCCCCGGTATCCTCGGTCAGCTCGTCACAAGCCTCTAAACTGCCCCTAGCATTCCAATCCTTCAGCCCGGCCACCTGTTCCTCACGGCGCAGAACTCGCCAGCCTCTATGCTTGGCGATATCTGAGTTCAGTGCCTTGACTGCCACATGCTCGTTCTCCTCCACATGAATTGAACACGTCGAATATGTGATCTTCCTTGCCGAGGGGAAGCGAAACGCATGCAATAGGAGCTTTAACTGGAACGCCGAAAGTGAAGTCAGCCTTTCGGCCAGGCCGTCACTAAGGACCTCTTCGGCCTCCTCTAATGGCGATGCCTCAATTACAGAGCTCTCCACTACGGATTTTGAAGCAGAAACCGCTTTCTTCTTTCTTTTCTTATTTGCGACTTCGGGTACATTGTCCCGACTTGGGAGCACCAAACGTGGCATATCGTCACGTCCGACAATTCCGCTTCCGGAACAACTTGGATCTAGGAGCAATGCTCCAACGTTCCTCCAAGCTTCGTCATCGGGTGATGCGCGAAGGAAATCGTGTCCTGCCTTTACAGTGACAAGGTGTTCAGTCCCAGCGGTCTTTGTCATTTTCTTCAGGGTTTCTGCACGTGCTTTATCTCTTTCGAATGCCCAGATTTTGGGTAGATCGCCGGCTTTGCCATTCGTGGAGAGAAGAGCAGCTAGGTGAGTGGTTTTGTTGCCTGGTGCTGCGCAGGCGTCAATTATCTCGCCGTATTCTGGATGAGGATCTAATAGACGCGCTGGGAAGCAGGAAGCTTTATCTTGGAAGATGATCTCACCATGGAGATACGCTGGAGAGGTGGTGAGATCGGTCCCAGGTGGAAGAGCAAGTAGATCAGGAATGTGGCGGTCTATGTGGAAGACCTTCTGTATAGAGGAAGACTCGAGAAGTGACGTAAGTGTATCCAAGTGCGTGTATTCTTTGAATGTAGTTGCCAATTGATCTTTCAATGTGGAGCGAAGAGCATTGACTCGTACCCAGCGAGGGTGAGTGTAGTGTGTTGCCTTTCTATCCTCAAGTTTTGTTTTCTGAGCGCTGGCTGTCCCTTGGATGTTAGTGCCCGCGGATTTGTTCGCATTCTGAGCGTCAATGCTGTTCTTTAGTGCTTCAGTAGTAGCAAATCCTCGCCGTAGACGTGCTTTCACTAACTCGGCATTGAGCCGTGCTTTGTGCTTGGCGACAGCTACTTTCAGTGGGTGGGATGCAGGAAGTGCCACTCCATCTTTTGAAAGCAGTAGATCATGGACCAACAGTACTGCTAAAATGGGCGTCAACTGCAATAGAAACGTATTGAGTATCAGCGTGAACCACCCGAGTCTAAATAAACATAACAAATCGAAAGTTCGAACCTTCTTCTCAACTGTTAGGAGCTGGGACCGCTCTACAACCTCTCGGAGCACGTCGCTCCATTTGGACGTCTCGCACACCAAGGCATACAGTTGTGCCGGCGGCGATTTCAATGTCTTATTGTTATAGACACGGGCTCTAAGTGAACCTCTAGAGCCTGCAGGGCCTGTGAGGACTGCAGCGGCTTCATGGTAGAACGACATTGCTGCCCAATGAGCCAAAGTGTCTTCAGTATTTGAGCATCCTGGCTCTGCTCTGAAACTCCACGAACTGTTCGCGTGTAGCTTTCGCCAATGCTGTCGTAGGTTTTCAAATGTTGACACTAAGGAAATTTTACGTTGGTGCGTCTGCGTGCATAGGGCTAACTGAATGTGTCACGTCCGTTGCCGAAGTTCTCATCTTATCTTATCTTCGCAAATCTTGATGGGGTTGCCATCTTAAGTAGCCTCAAAGCACTGGGGTGCGGAATGCCTCCCGGAACAGCCGTCTGCAAACAATATAGTTAGGAGCCTAACAGAACTCAGTACATCTGAAGCACCCCTCACGGTCACAGCCTCGTACCACTTTATATGAACATGAACGACGATCGAGACTTTGAGCGGCCTCGTTCCGCACCAGCTTGGACCTCATGTCATGGGATTGCCCGTTTGGCCATGTCTTTGACTATCAATTGCCTTGCGATCCATCCAGGTCGGCCCAATCGTGGTTCGCAAAGTAGATGAGGAAACGCCATCGCGGCTACGGAATACGCCAGGGTTGTGCAAACGTTTACCTGTTCCGGCCTAGGGTTACATGACAAGCTTCTCATGCGAGAAAACCAAAGTTTGGGTCTGGCTTATCGCGAGATGCGTGCCCGAGATATCGGTCGTGCCGCATCCATGTCCTGTGCCTAAGAAGTAGAGCTATCTCCATACCAGCCGGGAGTTATATGAGCCATGGTACGGAGTTCTTTAGTGGGGCGCGCATGAGGTGGTAGGATTATCTGACGAAGAGATGACTGAGTCCTATCAGCGTGCCCCAATTTGACCATTTCACCATTTCCCACTCCCCCTCTCTCCCGATCTCAGTGTTGTGGTCCTATCAGCATGCGGGTCGCCCAATGCGAAACGGCCGATCGCGACTACGTCTGGGCCTAGTCCGGGTACTGATACAGTTCAAGCTGCCGGTGATGTCGACCATGTTATAACCGTGGTCCCGCGTGAGCGGGATGGTGGTTCTGTACTCTCTACCTCGTACTACTCTAGAGTTGCACAGCTTTGACTGAAAGCGAGAGAGAGGCCCTAAAAGTCCAAGATGGAAGAACATCCTCAGAATGGCAAGCGAAACTGCAGCGTCTACGCGTGATGCAGAGAAAGCAATAAGACACTCCCACGATGCAGGAAGTCCAGATATATTGGCTTCAGAAGATGATGCTGCGGTTCTTGGTACGCTTGGTCCTACTCAGCAGTAAAAACAATAGAATTCTGTGTGCAAGTAAAGCCTTATGTGCAGTATAGCTAACATATCAATTGTATTTATGCAGCCAAACTAGGCTACAAGCAAGAGTTGCGTCGCAACTTCACCATGATCGAGGTCTTCGGGATTGCTTTCAGTATCATGGGGCTCCTGCCTTCAATTGCGTCTACTTTGGCTTATTCTATTCCGGCGGGACCAGTTGGCATGGTTTGGGTCAGTCAGCTAAAGCACACTTACCCTCGAAATGACAGCGTTGACTAACAGATTCCAGGGATGGTTCATTGCCAGCGGCCTTATCTTCGTTGTTGGTCTAGCAATGGTTAGCTAAACGTCCCTTCACTCCTTTGTTTGTTATCTAATGTTTCCTGAAGGCCGATCTTGGGTCGTCGATGCCCACGTCCGGTGGCCTTTACTGGTGGACCCATTTCTTTGCGTCAGAAAAATCTCGGAACCCATTGAGCTTCTTGGTCGGTTATAGCAACACGCTGGGCCTTGTGGGCGGTCTCTGCTCCATTGATTGTACATTTGCTCCTTTTTCACTATATTAGAATCTTTGCTGACCTGCAACATAGACGGATTTGCCCTCATGTTTCTCTCCGTCATTGTCATTGCACGTGACGCCACATGGGTCCCCACAAATGGGCAGGTCTACGCCGTCTTCCTCTGCTGCGTAATTGCCCATGGAGTGCTAGCTTCAATCGGCCAAAAGGTCATGGGCAAGCTGCAGACAGTGTTTGTGGTCGCCAATTTCATCCTCATCTTTGCGACGATTATTGCTCTACCGGTTGGGAAGAAGGAGCGCAATGACGGCAAGTTTATCTTTGGCACGACCTCCAATCTGACGACATGGCCGACAGGATGGGCTTTCATGATTTCATGGCTATCTCCAATTTGGACAATTGGAGCGTTCGATTCATGCGTGCATATGAGCGAGGAGGCTGCCAATGCCACGAAAGCTGTACCCTACGGAATCTTGATGTCTATTGGGTCATGTTGGTTATTTGGGTTCATCGTCATGATCGTTATTGCAGCCTGCATCAATCCAGATCTAGAAGCCGTCCTAACTACCCCCTTCGGTCAGCCCATGGCACAGGTGAGGGTTTGCTTGATAAAATATATCTCTGCAATATCCATTCTAACGAGCTCTAGATCTATTTCGATGCAGTTGGAAAGAAAGGCGCATTGGGCTTAATGTCACTGCTCATGATAGTGCAATTCCTCATGGGCCTCAGCATTGTTGGTTCCCTTATCCCATCCCTTTTCAGGACGTGCTAACGAAAGTCCATCCTTAGCTCGTCGCAGCATCCCGTCAAAGTTGGGCCTTCTCCCGCGACGGTGCTCTCCCATTTTCCGGCTTCTTCCGAGTAATCAACCAAAAACTCTGGTACATTCCTTTCCGTGCTGTCTGGGGCTGCGTCTTCCTCGCCGCCGTGCTGGGTCTCCTCTGCCTGATCGCTCCCACAGCTGCCGCAGCGCTCTTCTCCCTTGCCGTCACTGGGAACAACCTTGCGTGGGGTGTTCCGATCTTTTGTCGCATCTGGTGGGGTCAGTCCAAATTCAAACCCGGTCCTTTCTATACGGGCCGTTCCAGCGTTCCTATTGCCTGGTCCGCCATCGTCTTCCTTATTTTCGGCATCACTCTCGCTATGTTCCCTGTTGGCGGCCCACACCCTACGCGTAAGTCCCTTAAACTCTCCTTTTTTCCCCTTACCCAATAAAACTGACAATACCACCTAAGCGCAAACAATGAACTATACCGTCGTAGTGAACATGGCTGTCTGGCTCGGCGCCCTCGCCTACTTCTACATCGACGCCCGCAAATGGTTCGTCGGTCCCAAGGTCACACTCAGCCTTGACGACCTCAGTCCGAGTCAGGAGAAGGAACTCCAAGAGGAGGGGCTCGATATGAGCACGGCAAGAAAAATGAGCCACAAACATTCTATGAGTGCGGGGTCGCCAAGGGGGGAAACCCATACAGAGTCGGACGAGGATACGGTTAAGGTGGCATGATATTTGTTCAAGGACGGAAGAAGGGCTGGGGTGCAGTGAGTATGAGTTATATTTGTTGGACGCAGACGCTTTTATAACCAAGTGAATGTAGTGTAAAACTACAGAGACATTCCCAAGATATAGCTAGTAGCCCGAAGCAATCTGTACTGATTTTCACGCAAATCTGGCGGTCGATACTGTCCATGCGATGGAATCCTTATTGTAATGCAAAAGCGAAAGGACCCGGATACACGAGACATAAGACAAAGCTCCCAATCGGGACTAACTCCTGGAGTTTGCTCAGCACACAGTGCCCCGTAGAGGCACGAAGCAGCCTATGAGCGCCGCGATCGTGAACGCATACACACTGGAAGCTTCTATAGTAATATCTTGAGATTCATGTGAAGGCCTTGGAAGTCCTCCTGCGAGAGCATGGGTTTGGGTGTACATGTGCTGAAGAGCCCTCTATGGTCATATCTTGGAACTGACATGCAGGTCTTGAATTACTCTCCTCTGCCAGATATCCAAAAAAACCCGGGTGAACACAATCTGCCACACAAGTTCTGAAGCCTCACTCCTTGTAGAAATCCGCATCACTACCGTCGGAGCCGTTAGCAGCAATCCACCAGGTAGACTAAGAAATCAAACTCACAATTTCCCAAATTGACCCCTCCCGTCGGCCTTCTCATTCACCCAAACTCCCATACTAACCCCCGGACAAGTAAACATCCCATTCCCATCCTCCTCAATCGTAACCTCTCCTTGGGCCCACCCTAGAATATCCGTCCACTTCTCTCCTGCATGCTCCTTCCCTACATACATCCTCTTCTCCCCTGGCCCTGCATTGCTCATCACAACCGCCAAGCCGAATGGGCGGTCGTGAGTCCCACGGCGGACCCATCCGACGCAAGTAGGGTAGTCGAAATAGTCCTCTTGCTCGCCATAGGAATAGAGCTTTCGTGCGAGGCAGAGATCGGGAACTTTTCCACCGCAGGACGGTGGAAACGGGTGATCTCCTTTAATGCCGTAGAGGTCGCCAAAGAAGACGCAGGGGTAGCCGTCGTAGCGGAGCAGGATTAGGGCATAGGCGAGGGGTTTGAAGAAGCCTTCGATAGGAGTTTCGAGAGCTTGATAGGGTTGCGTGTCATGGTTCATGACAAGGGTCTGTGACATGTCAGCTGTGCTAGAGAAATGAAGAATAGGGTCAGCTTGAACGCACAACTGCGCTAATAGGTTCAGCCTGGACGAGGCTTCCGTCGAAAACCTTACGCAGGTCGGCATCCTCGCTCTTGGAGGTATCTGAAAAGTTACGGACGAGGGGTGCGTCAAACAAAGAGAACTTATGGCCCATACGGGTAAGGTAGCCCTTCATATCGTCAATAGAATCCTTCCAGAACTCCCCAACCAAAAACCAGCCTGGGTGACTGTGATCATGCAGATTGGTGATAAATTCCCCTAGAAAGTCCTCCGAGAAGTGCTTCACAGCATCGAATCTAATGCCCCTAATCTTGACCTCAGTTCCTAGCCACACGCCCCAATTCTTGACGTCGTCTTTGACTCCTGGGTGGGCGTAGTCAATGTCGGCATACATCAAGTAGTCATAGTTACCCTTTTCACGGTCGACGGCATCTGACCAGTGTTTATTGTCTCCAAGGATCTTGTAAATGGCGGTCTTGCCGCTGGCTGCATTGTAGTCCGTGCCACTGAAATGGTACCAGTGGTATTTCTGGGAGCTGTACTTATCGCCGCGCCCTGGAAAGTCGAATCCAAGCCATCCTTCAATTTCATAGGGATCTGACACCGCTCTTGTCCTATCTAAGGATTGTTTGTAGTTTCGTCAGTAGGGACCACAGGTTGATCTTAGGACCGTAGTTAGAACAGGAAGGCGTAGATCTGAGGGGAAAACATGAATGCAACAACGCAAGCACTCAATAGAGTGATTCCAGTCTTACGAAGCGAAAAGCTGTTCAGGGTCATAGAAACTCCTAAGAGATAAACCCTGGAGCAGCCATGAAGCCATTCTAACACTCAAGTGATATAGCAGTAAATCCAGCTCACCGTTCGGATCCACTTCCACGGCCATGCACTTCTCTGTGTGATCTGCAGCTGCCTTATGATTCAATACAGCGTCCCAATATATCCCCACATTCGCCTTATCCGTCGCTTCAACCAACTCCATTAACTCTGCTTTAGTGCCCCACTTCGTCCCCACGGAGCCCTTTTGATCAAACTCGCCGAGGTCATAGATATCATACTAATCCTAGACTTAGAGTGCCTATGTATGCAATTCTATAGATCGGGGGGTCGATGGATAGACTGCAGAAATATCAATTGTTTCCTTAGCAGCAAAAAAATAACATACGATGTCATAACCATTTCCAGAAGGAGAACTGGCTTTGCATCCGGGTGGAATCCACATATTGTCGATACCAGTTGCTTTGAGGCCTGGAGTGGCACGGGCAAGGCGCTGCCAGTGTTTGTGGTCGTCTGGGACGTACCACTCGAATGCCTGAAGCATTGTTGTATTCTCAGGGGTGGGATCTAGATGGAGTCATAGAGTGAGTATGGCTTAAAGGAAGGAAGGATCGATATTGCCTATACGTAACGAGGTGCCAGACAAGGAACTGCGCTATTAGAAGAACAGAAATAGCTCAATCACCTTCGTTGCTCATCGTAATTGTTCAGCTATGGTTGCCCGTCAGAGCTCACGGTGTAAAAGATACTACTGTGGTTGTAGGAGTAAAGATATGAATGAATTAGAGCTTGCAGCTATATATTAAGTAAAAGAGAGAAAGATGGTTCTTCGTAAATCAGCCTTTGGGGTATCAATCTTTTATCAGCCGGTCCATACGGCGGGAGCAGTCCGGAGGTGCCATCTCGGCAACTAGCAGCTGGGATACCCTGTCGCTCAGCTGCGACACTACTCTCTTTCATAACCAAGATAAGTACGTGCATATAGCGCTGGAGACGGATTGGTACCGGAATTTATGTTCCCTGATTACATGCCCATTTTGTGAAGGCTGGCGTTGGTAAACGTGCTGACTTGCTGCGGGGTGACGTTGGTGGGGTATTTTCGCGCTTGCATACATGCAGGCCCCATCGCTTTTCATGTGCAGATATATACTCAGCCAAGAACGCGAGTCTAGTTCAGATTAACTTTTTGTTTTTGATCCATTAGAATCGTGTCTATCTCTCTACCCGCTCTAAGGACTAAAATTACAGGCCAAGAGGGTCTAAAACCCGCCCCATCTATCTCTATCTTTGGTGGATGCCGCAGAAAGACGCATTCACCGAGTGCATCGAGACACAGAGAAGCAGTCCCCAATGCAATCAGATGTTGCATCAGATAATGCCAGAGGAAATGAAAAGATACACAAATGAGAAGGTGCCGACTCCTGCTCACTTAGCTTATCGGAGGTCCCGAGACCGCGCGACCAGGAAAAATCGCCATGTGACTGCTTTCTCAACCACAGCCCTATTTCGCGATGTCTACTCCACCAACTGCGCCCGTCATCTTCTTGATATCGCCATATATAGAAAATTGCCCCGCCGTGAGAATGCCGATCATAAAGAGTCGAGCACCGATTCCAGTGTAACTGCCTCTCAATCCGAGTTCCTTTGCGATCTTGATCAAGCGGCTGGTGGTGCTTTCACCAGGGGCACCCTTTGTCTTATTGATTTTGCTCAACATAGTGTCAGCAGGTTGAGAGACGATGGCAGCGGCGAACCCAGCGATGAGACCAGAACCAAGGTTGATACCAGTCTGGGCGGCGTCTGAGCACTTGGACTTGTCCACGGTGCGGTAAACCAGCTCAGACACCTTCTCATAAACGACGAACTTGGCCATAGTGTATGGAACCCTTATCTGAAGTCAACACACCAAAGTCCGAGATCTACACACAGTATTCCCTATATACGTACTGCTTCAACAGAATTGGTCCGAAACCAGAGTAGAACCCTGCAAACCCCTCGTTGGCAGCGATCTTCCTGAATCCACCTAGGAGGCCGGAAGCAAATGTTGGCTCGGAAACAAGACGGATTCTGGTGGCCTCCAAAGGACAAAGAGCGATATCGGCGAAGAATTCGGCCAGCGCAGCAGATGCGAGGTAAACGGCAGTGCGGTTGCTCGAGGCAGTCTCATACCCAAGGGCATTGATGGACTGTTGCTTGAAAAACTCATATCCTCCAAACTTGAAGGCTCCCTGAAGGAAGTATCCTGCGGCCGTCGGGCCGAATCCGGTAAGAAGGGCACCAGCACCCTCACTAGCAACGACTTTCCGGAAACCACCAACCAAACCAGTATTATAGGTTTTCGGGTCAAGCTGGATTCTCGTCTTCACCCTGTTATCGCCATTCCATCAACAATTCACATTTCTCAAAACAGGTATAACGGAGCTTTGTTTAGCTAGACAAGGGCTAAGGCTTACACATCGACAGGAGTTAGCGCTCCATGGGTGACCGCACAGCAGACAGCGCCAGCAAACGCAAACCTGGAGTAGAGGGCGAGACCACTAAGCTTTTCCGGAGTCTTCAAAGCAGCCTTCTGCAAGACCGCGTCCACATTGGTCACACCAGTCGAAGTTGGGGGAGCTGTTGCCATTGTATAATAGAGCGGAGTGGTTCTTGAAAACGAAGGTAATAATAATACGACGGGTGGAGCTGTAAGAGAGCGTCAAGGCGTTGTGCGAGGCGAGATACTTTTAAGCACGAGCTGTGTAGCAATAAGGATGTACGGAACAGAAAATTTAAATGAATCTCGGGAGTTGGTCGGGAAAGTTAGGAAAGTTGCAAGCGATCCGAGTTTGGTTAGTGCCTCGAATACCCAGACGATTCCTCGACTCGTGCAAAAATTATTGGCTGTTATGTCGCCTTCTTTCGTCATTCTAGAAAGATGGCTAGTTTGCTCATTAATTTATCAGTTCAAATGCAGATGCTGTATATAGCTAGGTAACAGTCTAACATAGCAGCAGCTTCTCGACACTCGACCTAACAATGGATACTCATAGCTCCCTAACATATAACTTACTTCCAGTCGCGCAATGACTTCATCGAAGCACGGAGCACTCCCGGCGCACCCAATAACGTGAATCTAGATCACTAGCGAGCGTCCAATGACCCCAAGCACACTGGAAGCATTTCGGTAGTGCTAGCAAAGTACCTTCTAGTCCCGGATCTTTACGAAAGCATGCATGTATTGTGTTGTGTGAATCCGGTACCTCTCTGGATGATTTAAATAGAGGCAGAGGCAGGGAACAATTCTACAACTCAGTTTCGTGTGCCTGGGCGGGCTTTGCAGCGCTCCATAGGGTTGTTGTGTCTATCGGCTGTGTGGTGCTCCTGGGCGCGTCCTAATACCCGGTAGGGTTTCCTATTGCAAATGATGCCTCACACAACTAGGAATGCTCATATCTTCAGTTCGGCGTGGTATGGGACGAACGAACCTCCCTTTGCTGTTCCTGCACAACCTCTCCCAGGTTTCTAAGATTTGGAAAAACTAACGGAATATATTCTGTCGATTCTTCCCTTGCCGACCAACCATGTCAGGAGTTTCATCATGCAACTCCCTTGTAAAGATCGGCCAGGGTGGATCGCCGTCGTAAGCCTTATCTCAACTACTATTCAACGAAAGTGGTGTTTCTAATGTCAACGGGGACACTAGCAACTTGGGGGTTCCCGGGTAGGATGCCTGCCTATTCTATTTCTGACCTGAGTTGTGATAGCACAATTCGACGCTGGACGCCGTGAAGGAATTTGGCTCGGATAGGCTAGAGCAAACCAACAATCGCACGGCCACATTGCAGCATCTCCAACATTACATTCTCTACATCAGAAAATGAAACGGTGAACACCAGCTGTAGTTGCACCGAACTGCTGAGTCCACCAATTCAAGACACAACGCTTTTTTGCTTTTTGGGTTTCTCGACCGGATTGGACACCATTCGGACATCGTAATGCCTAAGGATCGACGCAAGTCAGACACGACTAATCTGTCGTTACGCCTCGCTCGAATCACGGCGTTTGGTGGCATCTGCGAAACACTACTACTGAGGACGGTCGTGGCCTCTGACACCCAAAGCGTTCAAAGCACCGTTGAACATGGCAAGCTGCCGTTAACGGCAGCTTAACCAACTGCCAGAATAGGATAGCTCTGTCTAGGATAGCTCTGTCTAGGACACCCATCGCCACCAAGACGGACTATCCAGCCTGTTTAAAATACAGCACTTTAGCCGACCCCGCAAACTGATCATACCTACACGTGAGAAAGGCAAGGCTTTAGCCTAGAGAAATATATGAGGAGGCTAGGCTACTTTCACCTCTGCTGTGTAGGCCTATGCTCCCTGGTTTGTCATTCGGGCGCTTTGAATTATAGTTAAAAGCGAGCGTTTTTCCGCTGCTAGGACGATCAGCAACGCTTTCCCCACCAAACGTGGACTCTTGCAACGTCCAGGATTAGCTTATGCTTCTCCACACTCGATCAGTGCCTGTCAAGGTACCCAAGAGGAGGTCTAGAGCGGGTAAGTACCATTTCTGCGCTCATGCACTTTCTGTCATGTATCAATCAATCCGCCTCCGAAAAAGAACTTTTGCTGATAGCGTGATTGGACAGGCTGTGTTCGCTGGTATATGACCTCACCAAATTCAATATGTTGGGTCAATTCGGGTTTCTGGCCAAGGTGACTAACACATTGCAGCAAGGAGAAAAAGAAAAAATGCAATGAAGCTCGTCTTCAATGTGACCGTTGTATCGAGCGAGGTCTGACCTGTGAATATGAACCGGTCAAACCAAGGAAACGTAGACGTACCAGCACAGTTTCAGCACCCGAGCAAGGGCAAGGGGAAAGCACTAGCAGATCCGACAATGGCAGGCATCCGAGCATAGACTCGACAACAAGCCCGCCGCAGGAGGGATGGGATGAGATTGTTCCTATTTCGGAGTTCGACAACGGTTCTAACAGCTACGATCTAATATTAAAAAATGAAAACGACACGTATTTCGGTGGCGTCCCGGAAACTTCACTGGCGAGAAGAAATACAAGCTCATTCTAGCTCAATACTATCGACGAGAACGGTTTTTTTTTGGGGGGGGGGGGGTCCAGCTTGGTGACGGGGCTACGAAGTCCGAACTATCCAGACCTCGCCATGATAACTCGAGCAGCAAACGGATCACCAATAGATATCTGCATTCCGGCCTTCCCTAAATTTACCCCCAAAAAGTCACAGCGAGCATTGATGGACCACTTTTGCCATATCTTGAGTCATCGAATAGCGTTCAAGGAAAACACCGCCAATCCCTTCCGCCAATTGATACTCCCTCTCCCACTTCGATCCCCCACGCTCTTCAGCGCGGTTCTCGCAGCGTCAAGTGCGCACTTAGAGGTTAAAGGAATAACTATAGATGGTCGGTCGTTGGATTACCAAAACCAGGCCATCCGGGGTCTGACCAAACTGATCGCCGAACAAAATTCTGATCGGGATGAGCTTTTAGCGGTAATCATCCTGTCGGTGTACTATGAGGTTCGAGTTTCCCCCCGTTCTCTGTCCAACTTGCAATTGACAGGGAACAAAGGTAGTCCGGAGTGGCTCGCCAGCCGTACTCAACAGTCACTTAAGAGGCGCACTCTCCATCATGAAATCATTAGGACCCAGCACAACCCCGGTTGGTATATTCCTTCAGCAGGTGAGCAACATAATACATCTTGATAGTGCCGTGGCTTCAAAGTTGACTTGAACAAGGCTTTCAAATATTTTGATGTGATTTGCGCTCTTTCTTCCGGAACATCTCCAATATCTGGAAGCATAACTCCTGCGTTAGTACACGAGGCGGAAGGTCCCCAACAGCCAAACCTTATGTCAGCAGTTGGCGCTTTGTTTGGTTTCATGACTGATCTCTGGCCGGTAATCCACCGTCTTGCTCGATTAGCTGAATTCAAAGAGGAAATCCAACGTGAACATATCACAAACCCTGCGAAAGCAACGATCATGTGGCAGGAATTCCAAACAACTTCTTCAACACTCGAGTTAGCATTACAGCAGTGGGTGCCGGCGTTGCCGAGTTCTTTGTGCTCCACCGGAACACTGTCTGAAGATGCAAAGTTACAGTCTATACTCAACAATGCCGAGGCATATCGGCAAGCAGCATTCGTATATCTTTACCGTACGGTGCATTCATACTCGCGCAAATCACCTAAGGTCCAAGGCCCGACAAAGCGATGCTTGCAAGCGTGCTTACGAGTTGTCGTCTTCGGGAGCCCAAGGTCTGCATTGGTATGGCCAATTTTCATGGCTTCTGTCGAGGCCGTAGAGGATGTCGACAGAGAGGTTGCCAGGGCGGTGTATAGGCATGTGCTGGATTACCAAGGGATGCGGAATATTGAGCACTCG
The DNA here is from genome assembly GCA_022345685.2 of Nothomitra cinnamomea. NCBI lineage: Eukaryota > Fungi > Ascomycota > Geoglossomycetes > Nothomitra > Nothomitra cinnamomea. Next base: position 153,989 of record JAJDMX020000022.1, on the reverse strand, counting down.
TGGGAGGTGACGGAAGAGGTGTGGCGACGAGTCCAGGCAGGAGACGGTAAAGTTATGTGGAAGGAGATCTGTGATGCAAAAGGTATGGAGATCGTCTTTGGCTGACGGGAGCGGTGCCCAATCAGCTTGTATACATACATATCTCAATTAATCTGACACGAGATCCATGGTGACTGGGCGCCTCTCGGTTTTGCACTGTAGGAATATGTAATTGGAATCCACTGGTCCTTTTTAGTTTTGATCGGCCTATCCTCGATTCGCCCCAGCTCCGTTATCAGATTGTTCGAGCCCGCGTGGGGTATGTTATACATTATTCATTCAGGCAGACTCCGAACCTTGTTCGGCTGGTATGTGCAGTTCATCACATTAGGATTGCTCACCGCCGACACACGTAAGGGCGCTAAGAAGTAGATACGGAAGGCGTGGAGAACCCTTGGGCCACCATTGGCCCGATGGGACATTCAAGCGGGCACCTGCATGGTCCGAAACTCAATCACCGCTCGGAAGCTGCGGTCACTAGCGAGTTGAGCTGTACACACACCTACGCCTACAACCACGCCGTAACAAGCTTTGTGTGCCAAGACCTACATAGACTGCCCCGCCAGGTCGCAAAGCACCCCACCATTTACTGTCCCTCCTGTGAGGTTAGGAAGCACCGCTTTGACCACCAAGCTTCAGTGCTATTCACATTACCACCTCAATTCCCAAGACAATCCGCCCGATACCGCAACAATGGTGCATCTCCAACCCATCCCCACCGACGCCGAGCTCCAGCAGCCTATCGTCGGTGGCCTTGACGCCCTGAAGTTTGAGCCTGGCGAGGATGAATTCACGCTGTCCGTGTATGGGAGTAAGTTCGCGGCCCAAGATCTGCCGAAACATGAAATGCCGGAGAAGGAGATGCCAAAGGAAGTCGCGTATCGAATGATCAAGCAAGTTCTCACCAAGGTAGCTAAAGCTAATTGCGGAAGCTTTGTGCTCACTATTTCGTTTAGGGACGACCTTTCACTTGACGGGAATCCTATGCTTAAGTGGGTTTTAACCCTAGGGTTTGAGGGTTGGCAAGGCTAGGGCTTACTCAGCGTATTCGTCCAGTTTAGCGTCTTTCGTTACTACTTACATGGTACGTTTAGGTGACGCAGTCTCTAGGTTGTTTGACCTTTTACTAACGGTTCGATAGGAGGAGGAAGCCGAGAAGCTTATGGCTGAATCTCTGCCGAAGAACTTGTAAGACTCCCAATTATCCGGCTCCTGCCCAACTCCAGAGGAAAGTACATTTGCATGACTAACTACAAGCTTCTGAATGATAGCATTGATTATGAAGAATATCCGCAGAGTGCAGATATTGTGAGTGTACCGCTAGGTTTTTCTGGGATGAGTCTAGTTATTGGGCAAAGCTAACAATTATTGTTATTCAGCAAAACCGATGTGTTTCCATGGTAGGTAATCCCCCTGGAGGTATTTGCCAAAGCCGAGTAGCTTATTCTTCGCTCAGATAGGTAGACTTTTCAATGCCAACACTGCCAGTGATGATCCTTCTGCCGTGGGGACAAGTTGTGTGGGAAGTTCTGAGGTTAGTTCTCCTGAAAAGAATCGGTTGCTACTTATAGGGTCGACTAACGTGTGCGCTACTCGAAGGCAATTATGCTTGCTACACTCGCGATGAAAAAGGTATTTCCGGCCAAAGTTATCTTGGAGAAATAACTGAGAATCTTGCAGAAATGGCAAAATAGACGCAAAGCGGAGGGAAAGCCGTGTGACAAGCCGAATATCGTCATGAATTCTGCCGTGCAAGGTGAGATCTTACTAAACACAGATTTCCCATAGAGAAGGCTGACAACTTATATAGTTTGTTGGGAGAAGGGTGCGTGGACACCTCATTACGTGTTGGCTTCCAGATTAACTAATAAACTGCAAAATTCCGCAGCTGCCAGATACTTCGAAGTAGAAGAGAAATACGTATACTGCACGGAAAGCCGTTACGTGATTGATCCAGAGGAGGCGGTGAGCCTAATAGACGAGAATACGATAGGCATCTGCGCGATTCTCGGGACAACTTACACTGGCGAGTATGAAGACGTAAAGGCGATTAACGATCTCCTTATAAAAAAGGGGATTGACTGTCCTATCCACGTCGATGCTGCTAGCGGTGGCTTCGTCGCGCCGTTTGTGTACCCTGAACTCGTTTGGGATTTCAGGCTGGAGAAAGTCGTCAGTATTAATGTCTCAGGGCATAAGTATGGCTTGGTAAGCACCCCGTACCCTCCCCAGAGCCCAAGCTGCACGATGAGAATCTCATAGGTGGCTGTCTTCAGGTCTACCCGGGTGTCGGCTGGATTGTCTGGCGCTCTCCTGAATTCCTACCAAAGGAACTTGTCTTCAATATCAACTACCTCGGCGCCGACCAAGCATCCTTTACTCTCAACTTCTCAAAGGGTGCCTCTCAGGTTATCGGGCAGTACTACCAGATGATCCGTCTAGGCAAGCGCGGATACCGCTCGATCATGATGTGCGCACAGAATAGGCTGTTGCCTTCACGAGTACAATCATCGCTGACGCCCTATCCGTAGGAACTTAACCCGCACAGCCGACTATCTTGCTGCTGCTCTGCACAAGCTTGGCTTTATCATCATGTCTAAAGGCTCTGGCAAGGGGCTCCCGCTCGTTGCGTTCCGGCTGAATCCTAAGCATGGTCATCACTACGATGAGGTAGACTCACCCTCTATTTTCTCCTTATCTCTTCTCTCTTTCTGACGAACAACGCTAATGAACTCGACAGTTTGCCGTAGCTCATCAACTCCGTGAGCGTGGCTGGATCGTTCCTGCCTACACTATGGCTCCGCACTCGGAACGTCTGAGGCTCATGCGTGTTGTCGTCCGCGAGGATTTCAGCAGGAGTCGCTGCGATAGTTTGTATGTTGTCCAACTAACCTTTCTCTCTGTTCCTTTCGACAGGGCGAGAGTTGGGGAGAAAATTCATTTCTGACCCCTAAAATAGAATCTGTGACATTCAACTAGCCATTCAATGCTTGAACACCATGGACGAGAAGCGCTTACTCGATTTCGAGAAGTAAGTATTTCTTTGAAAATAAACAGGCATTCATCAGAAAACGTGAAAGGCTTTTCAACGCTTTCTATTACCGCTCCAAGTACTGGGCTAATCCCTATTTTTTAAATAAATAACTAGGCATGTCCAGCAGCACTCCATCACCAACTTCCGCCGTGGAAGCACGTCACACCCGCATTATAGCGCAGAGACGCACTCGCTCAAGAAGCACGGAAAGACCCACGCCGTCTGTTAGAAAAGATCCAAGCAGGCGGTAAGACTCACCGAAAGGATGACCAATCGTGGCAATGGTTTCTTGCGAGATTGAACTTACATATCGGAGGCATGAAAAAGGGCAGGCAAGCAAATAAAGAATAGGAAAGTTCGTTGCATCGTGGCTACAAGAATTCTCGGAAGAAATGTCTACCTTTAAGTTCTAAAAAATACAAAAGTGATGCAATATCGACACGCCAGACATAAGATAACCCTAGGCTTTCTGTCTATGCGTTAACACCTTCCTAGGTTTGCTAAGCACATAGTCCTCTGTACACTCAGCGCTGCTCTTGCATCACATGCCCTCTGCCAGGATCTATAAACCTGAAGGTGCACCAGTTTAAGTGAAACCAAAAAATATTGCACATGCTTGAATAGGACTCAGATACATATAAACTCCACCTCCTCCTTTACCCCGAGGGCCTTCTAAGTACTATGGAGGGAATAAGTACTCAAGGTAACATCCAAAATTTTCCTAATCAGGAAAGGGTGTAAACAAACCACCATCACCTCAGTATGCCAAGTTAATCGAAAAACACCAACTCATAACTCAAAACCTTGGTTAGGCGATACACTTATATCAATAGCTCGGCTTACAGGGTCTAAGGAACAAAGACTTGAAAATAGTTCTCCTCTGAGCCTCCTTTCGGCCCCCAAAGGTAGGCGCTGCTAGCGGAAGTGCCGTTCTTGGCCCCCGCCCAACGATATTCGCCAAAACTACAACGTAAGGCTGTTTTGACAGGCTCCCCACTGGGATTGGCGATCTGGCTTCCTTTCGCCTCACGCACTCTTCCGGTGGAACATTACAGCTACCCCTGTTGCACATGTTGGATCCTTCCAAACTCCTGAAGCTGCGATGTTGGGTAACACTCACTGCCTGAACCAAGTGACTCGATGCGGAGCAAATGGATCTTTACAAAAGCCTACCGCCTTCGCATAATGTGGGGGTCCGAGACATCTCTAGACTCCCTGAATATACGGCGTAGTTGGGCACAGTAACCAAGTCGAAAACGACAGCCTGTTCCCAATTCAGGGATATATCGTTGAGGGTTCCCCTCTAGGGTCAGGCGATTACTCTCGCAACAACATCTGCCGCAAAAGGCCAAGATCCTCATTCAAATTCCAACCTCAGACCTAAGTCCAGTATTCTCCACCAACAACTATGTACATCTCAATTCCCCTCGCCCTGGCTGCCGCTGTGACCGTAAACGCAGCCCAAACTCAAACTGTCATCAACGACAAACAAGTGTTCGTCGCTTCCCCTTCCTAAACTAAGCTAAAGGAGCTTACCCTTGCAACAGGCAAGAGCTTTACAACAAACAAACCTCCCTCCTCTCCGCTGCGGGTTACACCTCCATCAAAACCAACACTAATTCCCTCCTCTCCTCTGTCACCTCATGGGTGAGCAACCAACCCACCACCGCCACTATCCCGCCAGCCGCCGTATCTGGATTCCTCGCGGCAGAATACACGTGGTACAGTAACTTCCCGCCTTCAATGGTGAAAGTAATCCAGACGGTCATTGTCTCCCAAACAACGTTCCGCGTGGACGACGGGAACACCATGGGAGATAGTATCTTGCCGTACGTGCCGTACATGACGGTTATGCCAAACAACTGGGATGTGCTCCTGAAGGATGTTAAGGCGAGGATTACGAACCAGGCTAGTTCGTATGTCTCGTCCTTGTCAAGCTTTGGCTTCTCTGTCGGCACCCTTGGGGGAATTCAGGGGGCGTCGAGTGGGGTGGTGAGAAAGGCGGTTATACCGCCAACAGCAAGTTTGTTTGCCGCGGCGGCTGCTATGGCCGGAGCGTTGGGGTTGGCCGTTGGGCTGTAGGGTCTTTTGGCGTACTCCACAAACTTGGCGAAAGGAAAAATCATCTTTTCTCTGATGGGTGGACTTGGTGATAGCGAACATCGCTCTTTCTTTCATGAAACTATGCTTTGGTCTTTTCGGCTCCTCTTTAGCGTTTGATGTGATGAGAATAAAACGAAGTACAGACCGTAGCGTTGGAAATGAGATATTGGTATCCCCAGGCGTCTGAAACCTGCCACGGCAGAATGTGCAATGAAATCCTGTAAAGCACTCGTATTTCCTTGAGAGGAACCACACGTTTCCAGTATAAAAGCGAAGGGCCCGGACGCACAGAACGATAAGCGTAAGAGAAACCCGTAGATAGGGATTAGCTCCGGGAAGTTCAGCAGTCCCGTGAATGCTAAGGTCACGACCGCATACATGCACGAAAGCGCTCCATGGCCACATCTTGAGGCTGATATGAAGGGCTTGAAGATCACCTATGGGCACGCGCGTTATGGGCGTATGTGTGCCTAAGAGTCCTCCGCCTTCTAACAAGAGGAGACTTGGACCAGCACGCTCAGCGAGCCTTGCGTCGTGCTACTCTAGAGCTTTCTGATAACACAGCTACATCATACTGGGTGACAAATAAGAGCAACCGTAGTGAATCTTCAAAGCAGAGGCGCGAGGACAAAAGCTGAAGCGGGATTTTGATAAAGCGTCGTGGATCTTCCTTTCGTCCTTCAAGTCCTGTGATCTTCAGGTTGGCGAACAGAGAGAGCTTTCAGTCAACCCCGAAAACATACAATTGGACATCATGCCAGCGTAGGTATTGGTCGAGGTACTTTTCTATCGAGGCGATCTCATGGATGCGGCCACAGGTATCCGCCATAAGATCTATAGAGAGAGCAATGTGCAGAATAACATGAATTGACAGAACTTTTCTCAAGCCAAGGGGACATAGCAGTGTGCGAACGGTAAGAGTAGCGTCAGCCTGGTGAGGGCATGGTTTTGATATATTAAGGTCTTCGTGAACAGATAGCTCTCCCGTTACAGTCGAGGCTCAAAAGCTTCCGTCCACTTCATAAGCGGCCATAAGCTCGACTTGCAAACATGGCTGCAAAGGGGTGTAATGGCCCTGAAGTGCTGCCGGATACGTACAGTCATTGAAGCTTTGTGTTTATAGAAGGCCTCTAAGCGCGTATGTGGAATGTGTGTACACGCTCATGGAATGTCGCAGTGTTCGTGATCTTTGACGTGAAGATTTCGCGAGGACAGAAGTTTTGACCGAGTACAGTAGGTCATATAAGACCCAGTATAGGCCTGCTCCCTGACCTCTGGTTCTAATTTCTGGTTGCTGTATGCAAGAGCGCCAAAGAGAGACGATGCGCGACTCAAGGCTATCACACTGGTTATCTCTCCGGACTGGCCTCCGCGGCATTTTGAAACATGGTCGTCGAATTGTGCAGCAGAACGTTGGTCCCCCTTTCATGTAGAGCTTGCGTCTGGCTTAAGCTTGCCGTATCGGTCTAGAGGATGCATTATTTTGAAGAATGGAACGAGGATATTGGAAAGCTCTAGGTCTGATATTGGGCCCGAGGTTGCTAATTGAAATATTGTGTCGAAACGGTGATTGCGTAGGACTCGGCCCTTGCCACCATCTGCGATGTAAAATATGAATCTTCTAATCACCTTCGTGTCTGGAATTGGCCCTCCTCGTGCAGAAGGCGGACGCTAACTTGATAAGAGATCGTATCCAACCCTGGTATGGTTGGTAGATCTAGTGCTGATTTGCGAAAGGAAAATAAAATTCCAGTGTTGTTTCGTACTTGACCATGATAGCTTCTAGTTCCACCAAGGTGGAAGCCCCGTTTTATCTGCCCGTCGATTAGAGCAGTATAACATATCAAGCGCAGCGAATCTTAGAGACACAGATGTGATGGCAAGAGCCTGAGAGCGATCTTAACATTCCGGCGAGGGTCGTCCTTCATGCCTTTCATACCTGAGATCTTCAGGTTGGCAGACAGGGAGAGATTGCCATTGTTGCGGAAAACGTATAACTCTAAGTCCTTCTACCGGAGGTACTGGTTCGGATACCTAATAGTTGACACAGCTTCATGCATCCTCGAACAGGTGTCGACCATGAGGTTAATGAAGAGAGCAACATGCGATGCTACTCGCACTGATAGGATCTGCCTTAAGCTAAGTGGAGAGGAAGGCTGTTCAGTGATAGGTGTAACGTCGGCCCGGTGGACACAAGGTTTTGAGATAGCAAGTTTTCTATCTAGTTTAAGCTCCTCAGTCAAATCATACCGGACCCAGGTAAAAACCTCTTCTTGGACTTCCAGTTCAATTCCCCGATTACAGCGCGCGATGGCACCGAAGAAAGATGAGGCGTGACTGAGTGCTGTCACTCTCAATATCTTTCCTAACGGACCCCTGACTTTTCACCATCGACAATGTAGAATATTGCCGTATCATCTGGAGGTCGGGTATTGGGCCGCCTCAATCAAAGTAGGATTTCTCATGGGGCACTCCTGGAGTCACCGGAGCACGCCGGAGGGTTGTGAAGTATCTAAAATTATAGCAGGGTATCGTCGAAGATCATGAAGGACTCTTCAGGGCAATGAAGCCCTCTCTAGGGTGTACCGTATAAATTCCCCTGCAAATTGGATTATTTTTGTGCTGTAGCTTATCTGCCCTGCGGTGGCAGTGCCTGATATTCCATGCCGTAGATGCATGGCCTGTCGTGCATACCCGGCATCCGGTCGTGGTCGTGGAATACCCTTCTGACCCGGAGTTGACCGAAAGTTCATCTGATAAAAGAAAAGGGGCATCACAGCTCTTCAATCGCCGTCCCAGAAAATTGCTTCACAACCCCATCCAAGACTACCAATAACTCCGTCTTCCTTGCCTCATCACACCAACTACCCTCGATACACGCTTTCCCAATCTCCGACCACTCCTCAACGGTCAACTTAAACGCCTCATGCACCGCGACATAATTATCCAGGATATACCCACCGAAATACCCCGGATCGTCGCTATTTATCGAAAACTTGACCCCCGCATCTAAAAACTTCCGGATCGGCAATTGCTCCACCCGGGAAACAACCTTTAATCTAACGTTGCTCAAAGGACACACTGTTAGCATCACGCCTCTCTCAGCCACCTCCGCCATTAGCTGTTCATCTTCGGACAGGCGGATGCCATGGTCGATCCGCTGCACGCCAAGCACGCTTAGGGCGTCTCGAATATAGCTGGCGTCTCCTTCTTCCCCGGCATGCGCAGTCCTTTGACATCCCATCTTCCTAGCCTCAGCGTAGACATCCGTAAATAGAGTGGGCGGAAAGCCCGATTCCGATGAGTCTAACCCGACCCCTGTCAGGACTCCAGACGCGAAGAACGGACGAGCGGCCTCATGGGTGGCGGCTGCTTCTGAAGCAGGGAGATGCCGGAGGAAACACAGGATCAGCACGGTTGAGATGCCCAGCTCCTCCTCCGCACGCCGACATGCTCGCGAGAAGCCTTCGACAACAGTCGCGAGCGGAACGCCTCTAGCGGTATGGGCCTGCGGGTCGAAAGAGACTTCCGCATGATGGACACCGTCGGAGGCAGCGCGTTGAAAGTACTCCCAGGCAAGGGACTCGAAGTCCGCAACGTCGAGGAGGACGGAGATGCCAATGAAGTACAGGTCGAGGAATTCTTGGAGATTAGCGAATTCTTGAGCGTAGCGGGCTGCCAGGGCAGCGGGGGAGGCGTACGCGGGGTCTGAGGCGACGGGCAGGGGGATGTTGTTCTTGGCGGCTAGGGAAAATAAAAGTGCGGGGGAGAGGGAACCTTCTAGGTGCATGTGGTGTTCGCACTTTGGGAGTGCGGTCAAGAACGGGTGGGGCTTTGGCATTGCTGTGAATGGTGTCTTTGGCGTAACCGCTGAGTGCTAACTGAGTTTTGGAGATCTCGTCGTGTCCTTTGGTGTTGTGGAAGAAGCTTCAAAAACTTTCTGAGCATGGGCCATCTGGTGACTTCATATCGGAGGTCCCCGATATTCGACAGACTCCGTCGTGTGCGACCGTCAATCTCTTCAACAGCTCAAGATAGCTACGGGATCGCACTCCCTACTTGGTATTCCAAGGGGGCAGTGCAACATTCTCCTTTGTGCCTTCTCTACGGAGTAAACAAGGAGTCCTTCGTACTGCGTACATAGCCGCCTTCTGTGGTTGGCTTAAGCTCCGACCCGGCAGACGGTGATCAAATTCAAACGCCACCAGGATGCCGCCAGCATCCATGAACGTGACAATCTCGATCCCCCAACTCGTACTTCGTATAATCCCATGGATATTCCTCTAGTGTGCGGAATTGTCGGTCTTTGATGCCCTTGTGCAAATTGCCAACTCGTATTGCCAGGCGAGTTTCAGCCACGGTTGCACAGCATTAACGCTCAAAGGGGAAGTGGGAGTGCAATGCCGTATGTACGCCATACGGTGTCGTGTATGTACTTCCGTCCGATCGCGTCGCCGCGCATATTTTGTGTGTCTCGCTCTTTCGCTTCGGTGGATGATCCATCCGATCAATGATCGATAATTGATCGAATTCGCGTCGAAGCCTGAGTGATAGCAGCAAGGTCACTGGCTGAATCTCACTGGTAAATTGGGTATATCTCCTAGAGGACCCAATCCTTGAATCCACATCCACACGGATACTAGAGTACAGTATGTATACCATTCCCTTTCCTTGCCATTGGCTGCGCAGGCACACGCACGATACACGCACGACACACGACAGAGTTCGATGCAAGCGAGGCATTTAATTGCATCTACGGTAAGATACTGTGCAAGTGATTGAGGCGCAGCGCAGCCACCTCGAACAAACATGCCAATGCCGACCCGTTGTGCGCCCATACCATCCACACGATTCGCTACATGCACGTCTTGCAGCAGACTGGTGCTGGCCACTAGGGTACATTCCTCGGAGTGCGGCACACCCGGCGAACCGCCTATGGAACGTGCTCTGTGGAACTCCACACGGCCTCTTGGTTGATGCCGCCAGTCTGAAAGCAGAATCTGAAACCAAAACTTTCGTTGCCGAAAGCAGCATCCCAAAGCGAAAGGGCGCGAACGCTGGCAACGAATCACGGCGCGACAGGATGCCGACATAGATCCCAGCTGCTAGATTACACTGGCGCCGGGATGTGCATCAGCCTGATCAGCCCGAAGGATCGTCGGATGAAGCAAAAGCCGTCAGGATCGTGACGAGAGATGGAACAAATCAAGGGCAAGGTGAGCCGGAGAAACCAAGAATATCCGAACGTCATGCAACGGACGGTCTTCGGTGCCTCCGAAAATCACGAAGAACTCGAGTATATGGAGTACATACTTGGTAAGGGAGCACAGCAAAGCATCAGGCAATTTGACGCCCACATGCTCCACCCGTTTATACGCCAAACAGAATGGACAGCCTCATTGCCCACAAGCGACGAACGGCGAGAGCTGTCAAACAGGAAAGCCCACTCGGGGGCAGCGTGGTCGTGGAGCGCCGGTCCGAGCCGGCCTGTGATGTTCCAGGGGCAAGCCACTCCTGGCTGTTGCGATTTCATCTCGGTACAACAATCCTCTCTGCTTTTTCTAGCCCCAAGAAAAGATGTTCCGAATGGCGCTTGACGATCCTCTTGCTTGCGGCTTACTCCACCGATAATAGCAGGGATCGGCTGGCTATCCGGTCTGTGGGTCCGGTTGTCTTGGCCTCCTTTAATTTATCCTTAGAGAAATCAGACGTTTGCTGGCTTGGGGCCAAAAATTGATTGCAGTAGTAATTCCCTCGGCTGATTCTAGTGGAGTTGACGACACCTACACTTGATGTAGTTTGATCTAGCTGCCCTGACCCCTATTTATACCATGGAACGGATCTGCAAGGGTGGAGGCAACGTACAATATACGCTAGATTTCGGGATATACCATACGTCGCGTAAGGTGCCTATTTATTAGACGTTGGACTACACATGGCTCTGTAGTGTTGTAGAGTAAGGTTGCTAGATGGCCAGTCCAGACTCTAAGCGGTCCGGACAAGGGAAACCCTATAGCATGTATATGGAGTACAACGACGTCGTAGTGCAGGTGAAGCTGGCCGACACCGTTAACCGGAACTTTTTCCCAACATCTTCCAGGCGAAAGACCTTCGGAGCTTTCATTTGCTGGTTATAGGCCAGGGGTCCAGAGGTTGAAACCCACAGACTGCCAACGTCCTCAATCAGAGCGCAAATGTGGTTAAGCATCACAGCCTCATTTCTCGGAACGTCTAAATTGCGACCCGAACCTGCGAGTGAGACACGCAGGTTACATATCTCCGAATCTCTGCTGGGCATGTCGTTAGATCTGGGAGTTTGTGCTGAGGTAAGGGCGGCCCACGAGCTTGGCGTCCAATAAGTTGCAGGATCACCATTCCGGCTGCAGCGCACTGTCGTCTTTGTGTGCTGGCGTACTTCAGCATGTCTTGAAGGCATGTAGGTATGGCATTTCCGCAGCGGCTAGGCTTGACTAGTCAAACCGACAAAATACGTACGGAGTGTGTTAATCTCGTGCGCATGGACGGTTGATTAGGCGTATTTACTTGCTGAGTACGAGATGTCGTACGCCTGCTCCTTACCATCGACCCGAACAGCTCGATACCTAGCCCAATAGTCCACATGAAGCAAGCAAGCACTCCTTACTGCGCATCCTCGGGCATCGGGGCCAGGGATGGACAAGCCTTTTTGTGGCCCGTTCGCTGTGTCCGGGTCCCTGCCGAGCGCTCACACATGTTCCTGCCGGAGGAGGGGGCAAGAGATGTTCCACCGGGGTGCCTTTGCGGACATTAAGCGGCCAGCCACTGATCCTTAGCATCGCATCGCATCGCAACGACGTCCCTGTATAACCGGAGACCTCCGCATGGCCATATGGGCAGGAAATTGGTTCGCGTTGCTACCGCTATGCCGTAAGTATGGATGTGCTCCGTATGCGTAGTATGTACCTCGTATGTAGGATGGACGCAGTGCCGTTGAAGTCACAGGCGAGCATCGGCTTGGTCGCTGTCTCCCAGAACGAGTCAGGTACACACTCTTTTAGAGAAGGCACGCCAGTCTTGGTATCATCGCCGGTCTCTCTTAATTGACTTTGGCGCTAAAGCAGAGGTTCTCTCAACGAACAACGGCTGATGCTCCGCCCACCAAGGCCAAACCCGTTCCAACCTGCCCAAACGAGATCAGGAACTTACGAGGTAGGCGCAAAGCCTTACATCGACACATACATACGGCGCAGTCTACACCTAGCACACTTAGCACACTTAGCCTACGCCTATCAGAGCCATGTGCAAGGATTTTAAGCTCCTTGCCTCACTTGGTGCACGGAGGCCACTACTGTAGGCGCACTTCCCGGCTGTTCGGCGTGCGGGACAGACCTTCTGGAGAAGGTGGGCGTCGTAAAAGAAAAGAAATGCGACTAAAATGTTTTGATTTCTTTTAACTGCCACACACCACACACACACACACGCGCACGCAACACCATGATCGAGACGGCAATGTGACGCCGCCTGAATGTTGCGACGTGATCTTGATCATATTCAGCCTTGCGAAGTTTGAGAATCCAAGTAGATATTTTCCTTCGTTCCTGGTCCGTCGGGTAGGGGAGTGCGTCAGTCACCGACCCGTTTGCACGGACGGAAATACGGGCCGTCATCACTCGCTGGCTGAGATCAAGGTCAAGATACGCGGTTGTCGAGAGACCTCAGTATAGACGGGTGAGTAAGAGCGCGAGACGAGCGAATCCACTGTCAACGCCATGCCAGCGCCCTGTCTCCCTTCCGGCCTCCCCACGTCTAAATTGAAGTACATACAGCACTCCGGAGAGTCTCAGGTCACATTTCTGGTGTGGCTGCGAGCTCCCCCCCATGTTACACTCTGCCCCAGTCCCCGAGTTATCTGCTACCGCCGATCCTCTTCCCATGTTGATTCGTCTCTCTTCCGACTTCCCCTACGTATGTCCTCTACATGCTCCTTCCAGCGAGTTGCGATACCCTCCAACTACTGCGAACGCCCAGCCTACCTTCTCCACACGCCGAAACACATACACATGCACCCTCCCACCCTCGCATATCCACATGTAAGGCTATATATACACCGTTGCGAAAAGGGCGTAGGCATACGGCGATGCGTGGGGTTTCTTTACCTATTGTGTACTCGAGTGCTGACTGCGTGCACGTATAGCTGCAATTGTTGCAGTCATAGGCGGACCAGTAGTCGAATTCTCGCCTTAGGTAATGCTACCTAGACTATCGTTGTTGAACTCGTCTCCTGTTGAATTGATCCTCGGCACCCGCAGCAACTCTGCCGTCTCACAACCCTCTCACGCATCGGCTCGTATCGGGGCTGGCGCCTCCCACTCTGCATGCGAATCTGACCTACCGTGGTGAGGAGGACCAGGGAAAGCTTCTTTCCTCGTGGGACCTGAATCTCGGGAAAACAGCGTGCAGACTAAGGCCTACGTTTACTCGGAGCCTGGTTCCGATTTAAGAGAGGATCTCATCTGGGCGATTGCTATATCATTATTCGGCAGAATGGCGCTGCACCTGCCACAGTCATTCCAGCAGTCTCCGGCTCCGCCTCAGAATCAATCCGCCGCGCACTCTTATGAATCTTCTTCAGTTTCTTCTAACGCATCTCCGTCAACCAATACGCTGCAGGGAGGTGGCATGTCGAATAGTGGGCCCAGTCGGACTGGCAGTGGGCCAACAACTTCACACTCTCACCATATATCGATGCCACCAGGCCCGAGTATAGAGTCAAGCAGTTACGCACAATCGTACGGATCTCGATCGGTGTCTCCAAAGAGTGGGCCACCAGGCCATCCAGACTCCATGGTTCTCAATGGAATGCCCGGTGGGAAGCACGGGCTATCACCTTCCCATCTTTCGGCGGGTGGGATTCAAGCGCAGAAACGTGCCTATCGTCAAAGACGCAAAGATCCGAGTTGCGACGCTTGCAGAGAGCGAAAAGTCAAGGTTAGGGCTGTAGATGATCTGCATGGCTTCAAGATGCTGATTTAGGAGCCAGTGTGACGCAACGGACACATCTAGTTGCTCCGAATGTTCAAGCAGAAATGTCAAATGCCAGTTCACAAAGGAGACAAACAGACGAATGTCTTCCATAAAGTAAGTACCGTATATTAGAAATTTGTTTGGCCCAACAGTCACAATCTGACCTGGGTCCAGACAAGTTCAAGATCTGGAAAAGCAGCTGGCGCAAGCCAGACAGCAACTGAACCATCTTCGGTCGCTAATGAAGGACGGGTCGATGGAGATCGACTCGGAATCTGGTCCTCAGAGTTTGAATCTCCCAGAGGTCGGATCTAACCCGCAAAGACGGCAGAGGCCACCAGTAACGCAAGATCTCAGCCGAGTTCGATCAAACTTACGGAATTTCAGTCGAGGTATCTTTAAACCACCTGCACCCTATCGTCGAATCGGTTCGCAACCATCGTTCTCACCTGTTTTACCCGATCTGCCGCCGAGGGACGTAGCGGATCATCTTTTGAGACAATACTACTCAAGTATACACACTGTAATTCCGATTCTTCACTGGCCGAACTTTCTACATGAGTATGAGGCTGTATATAAGGTTGGTAGTCTTCAGGGAGTCCCACCTGTGTGGTGTTCATTGCTTTTTGCCGTGCTGGCTGTGGGCGTTCTACACACCGTCGATCCGTCCATCAACCGTCCACATGACGGGAAGAAATATATTGAGATCTCACGGATGTTGACGGACCTTTGGAACGACGAGTTCACGATAGACCACGCTCGGTCTGCTCTCCTTACGAGCATATTCCTGACTGAAATGAATCTGAAATCTTCGGCTTGGGTATGGCTAGGGTCAAGCATAAATATTTCGCAGGACATTGGCTTGCACTGCGAGACCGGCCCTTGGCCTGTGGTAGAAGGTGAGATGAGAAGGAGAGTATGGTGGGGCATTTACGTTTGGGACAGGTGAGCGACATGACCAGCGATTTTGCGTAGACTGAACTAATTTGAATAGATTACTGGCTATTGAACTTGGCAGGCCTCTCCGGATCGATGATAACGACTGCGATGTGGGATTACCATGTCCCGTTGACGATCACTTCATCTACGACACTGGGGTGCTGGTGCCCAGCGGCTCTCCTCCTCCAGGGAACCTGTTACTCACTTCTATTCACGTTGTCCGACTCCTAGCACCGCTCCTGAAGACGCTCAAAGCGCCCGTCATTGCTCCCACGACTCTCAACACGTTCGAGACGCACTTTGCAACGTGCATGACATCTTTTCCGCCATTTTGCCACGTCGGTTCAGACCAGTATCTTGATCCTCGCTTTCTTTCGTCCATATTCTACCTCCAAAAGGCCCGTTTAGTCCTTCATCGACACAATTTGTCGACTTCATGCATTCCCGAAGTTCGTACGGCAGCCATCGACCACTGTGTTTCAGCCGCCAAAGACACTGTTCAGCTGTTGTCTCGAGCCATGCAAAACCCTCCTGAGAGCTACGATCGCTCTCCAGACGGGCAAGCACGTACCTCAGAGCATTGGGAGGCAAAACTGGGTACCACAGCCTCAACCATGTTGTGTACACACATCTGGAGATGCACTCTTTTCCTCTGCTTCCGCGGCTACTACACTGAGGCCCTTGTATGCGTGCGAGCGTCAGCGGCCATTGGGGACCTACGACTGGTCAATGTCGCATGTGGGAGATATCTATCCTCCTTCCTTCGAGCTCTTGTGGAGAAGCTGAAGAGAGGAGAAGGACTCAACATGGAGAAGGATGAGAAAATGATGGCTTATGTTTCTGGTGACCTCCAAGGCAGCGCGGAAAACAGCTGGGTATGGCAGGGCAGTGAAACAGGCATGGCCCTTAATAATGTCGACAAAACCGCGCCTTCAGAATCTGAGTGGCAGGATATTCGTCCCAACGAACCTGGGCCGACAAACACGGCCTTGACCCCCGAAGAGTTGAAAGACTGGGGTGGCTGGGAACAAAACGTCTGGCTCCTACAGGCCTTACAGCACGAGCAACAAGGTGCGAACCAAGGAGTGTATGGCCCGCCTTCAGGACAACCATCTGCTTCTCAAGCTTTACCACAATCTTCTTCGCGAATATCGATTGCCAATATTATCTGAATGGCGATCAGTATCACATTACTTGGACAGTCTAGACTTTTCTTCCTCGATCTTCCCGGCTAACGGTACGAAACATGCGTCACGATCACTTCTCTTTAGTTCGGGAGGAACATATCGTCTTTATTCGGAAAGGAACTTTCATCTGTTGGTAGGAACTCTAGTGGTGCCGGGACCAGACCGCAGTGTACGATTATATTTTCTAGCTTGCGATACGAAACCTAGAGCACAGAATAAGAAAACAGGGCAAAAATTAGGGCGTCATTAGTTGGCCTTTTTTTTCTCCCTCTCGCTTTCCGTTTTCAGTCCTTTATTATCTGGGATATGCCCAAAAAAAAGAATGGGGTGGATCGGCTTGGCTTGACTGGCTATCTGGCTGTCTGGCAGTTGGTATATCGTTTCACTAGATGACTTGGTCTTTGAGTGTGGCCCACTGCGTTTCTCTGCGTGTCCGAGCAAGTTCATGGCAAAACTGGCCTGGTTTCCTATGGTATCGGCCAAAAGGGGTCTTCTGGGATGGATGGGTTGTAGGTAAGGTGGGAGAGGACGGAGGTCCAACGAAATAGAGATTTTTTTGGGTGAAAGCAATTCGACTGCGCAACGTGCCTAGCTTCTTGCATGAGCGCGTCAATCAATAAAGTAGCTTGAATGGCGTTGCACGGTTAAACATAGGAGGATCTAAGAATCTATATGGCGTAGTCATACAGTGAAAGCAGAATGCCGACATATACAAAGGAAAGAGCACCGTCTAGATACTATACGCCTCATGCGCCGTCTAAACCCTTGTTCTACTATCCATACAGCCGCTAGTCACGAAGTCCACTACAGCTTTGCCTCCTTCTCCCCGCCATCCTGCTTCAACCTAACGACTCCCTCCTGAAAACACGTCGCAACCAACCGTCCACCTTGCGTCCAGATCTTTTGACACACGACACCTCTCCCGTCTCCTGACCATGGAGACTCGACTTCTGTGAGAAACCACTCATCTGCACGGAACGAGTCCCGCGGGGCGTGGAAGTAGATGGTATGGTCTAAACTGACCATCATGCCTACAGTGGGTTGTGTGCTTGGTTCGGGGCTCATTGGGAGTTGGACGAGGGATTTCGGCGTGTCAGCCGGCAGAGCCGGTGAGACGTCCGCGGTGGGAGGAAGGGCAGAGGTCTTTGGAGGTGGCGGGCCATGGGAGGAGGACAGATTGTGGACCCGGGATACGGTGCCTATGAAGTAGGAGTCTGACATGTACGCCAGGGCTGATAAGTGGGCGCCGTGGCCGCCGGAGGGAGAGATTTGTCCGCGGGCGCGCAGCCATTGGCGGGTTCGTTTGGTGGCGATATTGGGGGAGTTTTCTGGTTGGGTGGATGTGTTAGTACCGCTAAGGTGGCTGAGGTGGATAGGAGGTGGGGTGGCGCACCGTTAAGGATATCTATCCTCTGGCTCTCGACAGGATTATCCGCTCCACCGGTACTTCTACCTTCCCAGGGCCCTGGCAGCCCCACCGGCATCTGTGCCTCGTGTCTGACTTGTTTGAGCCCGCCACTGCCCTCCCTCACAAAACTCATTGTGGTGGTGAAAATTGGGTGGCCTCTCTGCCGGGCCTGGACGGTACGTGTAGCGAAGCTGCGACCCTCGCGAACGCGCTCAACGTGGTAGACGATGGGGATCTCGGAGTTTCCAGCTAGGACGAAGTAGCAGTGCATGCTGTGGGCTGTGAAGGAGGGTGGGACGGTGAGCTGGGCGGCGGAGAGGCATTGGGCTATTACGGCGCCGCCGTAGATACCCCGGGCGCCGGGAGGATGCCAGAGAGGGCGGGTGTTGGTGAAGATGTCCTAGATCCTCATATCGTTAGGGCGTGGGAGTTGGGGGGAAGGAGTAGAGAGGGGGGTTTGGGTGACTCACGGGTCCAATGTCAGCTAAAGGGGTGAGTTCCAAGGCATTCTCGATAATGGACTTCGAGCGGTCGACGGGTGGGGGACGGATCAGGGTGGCCCGGTCTGTCATCGTGGTCGTGATTCTATGAGACGTCGAAGCGATCAAACGGTTATTCTAAGAAATTCTAGTTATAAATGTACATACATATGAAGAGAGAGTCTGGGGAATAGATTTCTGTTCCACGTTGATAGAGGACATGGGCTGGGGAGGCCGGCCATTAATATCTAGAAATGGCAAATGTCGGTGCCGAGGTTATGAGAAACGCCGATATGCCATAAGGCTTTGCGCGGCCGGAGTAGACTACCCACAGACAAACCCACGTATGGGGTAATTAAGCCGCATAGCGACTAAACGGATGCTTTGAATTGTGAAGAGATGTGAGTTTCAGTTCGTTTGCTCATTGCGAAATATCTTTGATGCATAGATAGTTGGACTTATATAATTCGCGGACAGTCTTGGAGTGAATATTTATCCTGATATCAGATGTATATCCCCATCACCACCCCACCGAAGCAGACCCAGAATCCCGAGCACCCCAATTCGAAGAGAAAATCCGGTTTGAATCCGCTCGCCCTATATCCCACAAAAACCAAGTCCCAGCGATGTGGCAAACAAACGCCAAAACGCAGCCGCTAAATCCGCAATATAGACGCCCAAGTCAAAACTCCAGAAGTGCAAAGATATATCAAGCATGCCACCCATCCGTTTGCACGCGATTGATCCTCGGTATAAAATTAATTTCCGCCTCTGGCCTTCTTGTCCCACCCTCAAGCTCCTGTCTCCTCATTTCTCGACTGAGCGGTCGTTGATCTGTCCTCCCAGGACTATGCGGGCTCAGTTGCTGTACCGGTCCGTGAGGGTTCAACTGTATCGCCGCGCTCCCAGGAGCAGGAAACGAACCGAACCCCCTCGGCCCACTTTGCGGACTTATACGCTGATCTGAATTCCTCGACTCGGATCTGGGTAATCGGCCATCGTAAGTGTTGTGCGGTCTTGCAAGCTGGGTCTCCTCATCCTCATCCGATCGAGTGTACTCGGGTAGGTCGATACGGAAGGTACTCAGGGTTGTGGCCGAACTGGGAGGTTTGTCGGCGTCGTTTCGGAGGAGTAGACGAAGGAGTTGTTGGCGTGTCAACTCATCTTCTGGAAGTAGAGAGGAGTCTTCCTGCCACGTGTTTGGGTCCCGCGAGCGAGCTTCGCGCTTGCGGATGATGTCGATATTGTGCGCTGTACTAGCGGCAGCAATGCCATAGAGGATCATGGAAGCGCTTGCTAGGCTAATGGCTGTTACGGATAGGGTATTCCATGGCAAGCTCTTTACGAGGACATTGTAGAGGATGTTGATGAGGCCAAGGGTACAGGAGGTGAAGCATGGTCTGAAAGGAGACGGTGCGAGTCAGTATGGGTTTCCCGTTTCGGCGTTTTTGTGAAGGGAATGTCTTACATAAATATCACATCTAGTTGGAAGGACATGTTTTGACACTTCCAGCATAACAAGCTCGTGGTGACGTAACCCAATACCAATATAACTATCGCGAAAGTACTCAATGTCCCCTTGTCGAGCTTCAGGTTGGTGTCATTGAAGGCACATGGGAATACAATAAATCTACCCAGGAAAAACGTCAGCAAACTGGAAGTTTAGTATACCATAAAGAGGGAGATGCGAACCCCAATAATATGAAACAGGCAGCTGCAGTCCCGATAGCTCTCCAATACCATCTTATGCGATCTCGTTGCATGTACAAATTCACGAGCGTCTGCCGTGACCGCGAACCACCTTTGGCCATCTTGTATCGCGGTCGGATGACGCCAGAACTGTCGATAAGCCAACACTAGCCTCCTTGGTGTGTCTCGTTGGATACGCCAGTTCCCTAGAACGCTCAGTCGTAAGAGCTCTGTTTCGGGATGAGCTGAGCCTAAAAATCGGATTGGGAGTTTCCAGGCGGGGTTCTTCTGTTAGTCGGGATGCAGGACGTCTTCGTGATCTTATAGCGACGAGGTAAGTATTGTGACGGTTATTGAGGAGAAGATGAGGCTGGACGATGAGACGACGGGGCGGTGGTTGTGTTTCGTTCACGGCGTGGGAGAGGCTGTGGTTTTCATTCCGCGAAAACAAAATCGAATGTCCAACCGACTCAGCCACTAAAACCGTCCAAAAAAAAAATTTGCAACAGTATGCAACAAACGAATGGTAACCCGGGCTGGGGCGGTTGGAATTAAAAAATTTGGGATGTTGGAAACGCCCGACTCTGCCTTGAATTATGGGATAATAAGATGAGATGTTTTTGGTCTTCTGGAAGCCGGTGAATACAGTGCTGGACCGGTGGTCGGTCGGTACACTACTCGTATAGAGGACGATGGAGAGAGGATATCGTGTTAACGACGGAGACAGCCGCGATATCCTCCGTCACACACGCATGCGCAATTGCGGTGAACGAGTGATGCAGATCTCTGCTCTGGGGAGAGAGACTTGCGCAGACCAATTGCCGTACGCGCGGACAGGGCGAACAGACGGGAGAAGGGAAAGAAAGCATCACTCTAGATGCGGACAGGGAAGAAGAGCTCGCTTTACTTTTACTCCAGGGTTGCAGCCGAGTCGGCCGCGCCGAGAACAGCTCTTCGTTGTGCGCCTTGGGTCTTGTGCCGCAGAGGAGCCCACCCCGCCTCTCTCTCGAGTGCAGCAACCACGCAAAGCCGCGGCGTATATATTACCTAGTATAAGACACAAGAGCAGCGCTTGCTGTTGGGAGACGTTATGTTTCAGAGCGTAATGCTCACTGGGAGTAACGGCGCGTTGCACTCTGGTTGCCTGCCTGTCTGCCTGCGGCTCCGCCCCCAAGCTTCGCTGATTGGATCTCTCGCAGAGCTGTTGGCGTGCGGACTGCCATGTTCCTCGACCAAAATAGTACGACCTGACCCACGGCAGCCACCGAGCCTGGGGCGGGGACCGGTACAAGCTGTACCACATACCCGATTTGCGTAGCATTGCGAGGGGTAAGAGTCAAGCGGCCAATGAGCTGTATTGTATAGAGAGACGCACGAAACGCTTGTAGCTGATTCCCCGCCCGTCACGCTTAGCCAAACCCAGAACCGACAGCCTTCGCCCATCCAGCCATTCTTTCTGCTCGATTACTTACTCCGCGCTTCGTCGCGATAGACAGACCCGCCTCCATTTGGAGTATGAACGTGAACTGGGCGGGTATGTAGAAGTATTTCATAGGTAAATGTTCATAGGGATCGTCACATCATCCTGATCAATTTCATCCCCCTCCGTCCTCCTGTAAACGTAGAAGAAATTCGAAATACCACATTCATAAACCGCCATCCAGTGAAGAGAAACGACAACCGCCTGTTGCTGCATACAAAATAGATCAACGGGAAATTATATCTCTCTCGCCAGGGACAAGGAATCCATCAGACGCCGGGCCAAACTGCGACCTCGAAGCTAATCAGTTCCCCTTCTCGTAGCAAAGACACAAATTCCTGTTGAACCCGTCTAAAACGCATCTACCGCTGAAGCCTATTGCACCCAGACTGGAGCCTTAACCAAGATAGATCTACCGCGCACCTCCACAGCCATGAATCCCGCAACCCTGACCTTCTGTATCTCGGAACCGGCCGAGCTCCCCGACGGCTGCTGCTGTGTGTTGAGCGAAACCGTGCTACCGCCTTGTTTCATCTGCGCCTGTAGACTGTCTGGCTGTGGCGAGGATTTTTTGCTGTTGTTCATCAGACTTCCAAACATGCCAGACTTCTTCTTCGCTCCATCCTTGCTACCGTTCTCCGCGGTGTTATCGGCCTGGGAGGACGAAGGCTGATCTTTGGCGGATGCATTCTCCGCGGACGAAGCCTCAGTGCTGCCGAGGGAGGTCTGGTCTGTGTCTACAAAGTCACTCCCAGTCCCCGGATTGGTGAGCGGAGGTAGTGTTGTCTCTATCTTCATGTAATCTTGAATCACTATAGCGCCAGGCATGAAATATTCAACATAAACCTCCCGGCTCTCCATTGGCAGATTCGCGGCAATGCCGATGGAGAGTTCGATAATCATTCGGACACCACCCTCAAGTCCAGGAGGAGTTGGCTCTTTGAGATGCATTGCAAGGCTTGCCGTGAGCTTTTCCACTAGGTTGTCTGTTAATCTATGCCGACATTCTCCTCCTCTTGGGCCTTCAATGGTTTCTCGAAGCGCATCTAGAGTTGTCAGCCGCCAATTGGAGACTTTAGCTAGAAGGGCGTCATCCTCCTCATTCGTTAATTGAGGCGGAGCCAGCTTGCGGATGTTCTTCTCAATAATCTTCAGCTGGGTGCTGAGCATGGGATCAAGGCATGGATGGAAGTGGCGGTCCAGGATTTCATCCACAATCCAACAAGAGATCCACGCCCTCCCTACAACAGTCATTTCCTTTGTGACCTTCAGATGTGCATCTTGATTCACCACGGGTTGAAGCCATGAAGGAATTGCTTTCCAATCCTTACGGATGTTAAAGGCGAGGTTGTTGATTGCACCATCCAGTCGATTGAAGCGCTGAGCATATTCATTATCGTCTAGGGAGGTTCGAGACTGCGCTAGACGCTGATGTGCCAGCGTATTTTGAAGCTGTTCGACTTGTGCGATACGCTCGAAATAAAGGGTCTTGACCTTTTTATACTTCGATTCTGTATTAAGACTTTATTAGGACTTTGTTCACAAGACTGACTCATTGAGTGAAGTGCTCACGAAGTGTTTCATGTTCCTGCAAGAGACGTGCAACGTCCAAATCATCATTCCCCGATCTTGACAGAGGAGGGGTACTGCGCCCGTGCTCGCCTACATTCGCCTGTCCTGGGTGTTGCTGCTGTGGCGGGCCACCTCTGTAGTTTTGGCCCTGGCCGGCTGGAGGCTGAGAGCCAAATTGGGAGGGGTTCGCTGTTGCTTGCTGACCCTGGCCCTGAGCTGGTTGTCCATACGTGGACAATGTTGAAGCATCTCGTGGGAGGCTAGGCTGAGGTTTCTGAGACATATCTATAGAACGACGAGTTGGAGGTGGCCCTGGTGGAGGGGGCATGCTACTTTGAGGGGTCGGTGCTACTCCCTGTGGTGACTGGGCAGGTTGGCCTTGTGCTTGAGGATCGTATCCTTGATACTGTTGTTGATGAGGTAGGGGCGGAGGAAGATAAGTTTGTTGTTCCTGCTGTGACTGAGACTGATTTGAATACACTACGTGACCAGACTGATCAAATGATAAGACGGAGTTCGAATCACTTGCACTGGAGGGTTGGTAGGCTTGGTACGCTGGAGGATTCTGCTGCCGAGGGTCCTGCTGGTATTGTGTGTGCCCAAAACTTGGCTGACGTGGAGGCAGAGGAAACTCGTGCTGGCCTTGCTGGATCTGCTGTTGCTGATAAGGGTCGGTGGGCACTCGTTGGAGTGGGGTCCGATTTGCGTCCTTAGGCGGCGGTTGCAAGGTAACAGGTCTCGCTCTCCCTCCTTGAGACGCGTTTGGAGCGTTACCTCGCTCCGGTTGTATTAGAAAGGGATCCAGCCCGCTATCTTCTTCCTCCTCGCTCGAGGGAGGGAGGTGCGTAGTCGAGTTTTCAGCTGAATGAAAGTTATGGCCCTGATGCTGTGGGTCAATGGGGCTGCTATGTGCAGAGTACCTCGCTGTCGAAACAGAATCCTTCGGTCGCCGTAACGAGATCTTGCGACTCAGACCGCCTAGATTGCCTTGGTCGCTGTGAGGGAGTTTCACACTGAGCGCACCCGTGTGAGGATGGGAGTTCTCCCGTGACGGGCTAGAATGGCTGAATCCCGCAAAGAACTTCCTTCGTGATGACTTGGTTGGAGGCTCGAGTAGTTGTGGATTTTCGTTGTTGTTCGTGGGGTCGTATTGTTGTTGGTGGATGTCGTTGTCGAATCCCGTTTCAGCCGCACCGCTTCCACCAGGACCGCCTACCAAATTGATGGTTGGCCCTGAAGGCACGTCTACGCCAACGTATCTTTTACTGCGGGACCTAGTGGGCAGCGACTGACCTATATACGCTGATTCCGTTGGTTTACCGTCACGTCCCTGGGGAATGTTCGGCGAGAACCGCCCGTCGATCGAGTCTACTCGGTCAGGAAAGCCCTGCGAAGGAGCGGGGGATGGCAGCGGAGAGACTGGGGACGGCTGGTTCTGCTGCCCTGGCGCGTTCAGGAGAGACGGCTGTGAGCGGTTGTGACTGTGATTGCTGAACTTGAAGAAGGAGGGCTTGGAGGGTGGCATTGAAAGAGGAAGCGTGCGCTAGGTACCGCGACCAGCTCTGCTCCTCTCGACCTTGCTGTTTTGGTGGGGTTTAGGAGTTACTTATGGAAGCTCCTGCGGGACGTCCTGTTCGTCCTGTTCGTCCTGTTTGGTGCGGCTGATGGTCAGCAGCGGAAGACCGACCGCGCACGCGATGGGAATTTAATTCAGAGGTCGATTGTGGGCGGGCGGTGCTGGTGGAGGAGGGGGGTGGGTTCCTTGAGATGGGGGTCTGTTTTTTTACAAAGCGCCGAATTACGGATAATGATTTGTTCAGTCATCAATACCATCCTCACCACCTGCTCCGGCACGGTGATTCCGGCGATACGCAGAACGGTTCATGATTCGAATTCTTTAGCTACGTGATGTGCCGCCTGTGAGTGGCTTGAGTAATACCCCTTTTTGCAGCGTTGGATCTGCAGAATTGAGGCAGTGCTCAATGGTCGCGGCGCCTTGCTCGAAGGGTGTGGTCTGGGGTTGTACAAGGTAAAAAGCGATGGGATATTATGGAGACCTACTTAGAGTACCTCGAGGCATGCCTGTCTGGTGCATAAGACATGTCTTTCGCCACAAACCCTCTCGTTCTAGCAGGTCCCATCAGACATTTATCAACTGTCGATCGGAGAATCCTGATATACGAGATACACATGCGCATGCCGCGCTTCATATGCAAGTGTTGCCTAGGGAGCCGCAATCCCTATGGAAGAAACCTTATGTTTATTTTTGTTTCAGCCCTCGCTTCTTTCAGACATCGTGAGAGTTGACAAGAGGCAGGACGCACAACAGACCGTATGGAGCATTCTTATTGTTACTGACACTCCTTGTCCAACAAAGACATACTCCATGAGCTCGCCATCACGACCGATGGTCTTGCTGCGCTCGAGCCGGCAGTTGTTTCTCCACTTCTTGACTGGCGCACAAACTGTATGTCGCAGCTGCGCCTTTCCTCAACCATGCCAAACTCTCAATCCACATGGGAGTCTTCATTCTTCTAAGACAGAGAAGACGAGATAGACTTTTTTTCTTCTTCGTGATGTCCAAACTTTCCTAAGATTCGCGAACGTCAGATATTGATGCCGGCATATAGTCTGCGTGTGTCAACAATATGTACTCCGTATCGCACCGCTAAAGATCGGGCCACGACTACAAGGGCTGTGCCAGGTCCTTGGCGTGTTCTAGGTACGCGAGAGCACCCCACACTCATAGTCATGCTCACATCCATGAGGACGCATGGCCTCGAGTCACCACTGTACGGAGTACGATCTCGGGAGCACGCCATTACGGTGCCACTACGTACACAACATACGGCATACTACTATGGAGACAGATAACGCACGCAAGCTTTGAATACTCCTCAAATTGAACATTCCCACCGTGATACCCGTACATAGTGTATGCCTAATTGCCACCAGACAGCCAGAGGTACTAAGGCAATCGGGATGAGCGAAGCACATGGCCTTCAAAATTTTTCTCGGGACTACATTGATTCCAGTAGGTGGAGCAAAATTGTGTGGTACGCCTACTTGGTGTTTAAGGTGACAGATGTGAACACCAAAAAGCAAGAGGGGTAATTTTATATGACGAATGAGCCCAACATTGAGGCAAAATATGACAGGGTACATAATGCTTTACAGCATTACCTCCGAACAGCGGAGGATACTCGAGCGCAGCGAAGCAAAATCATGATCCAAGATCGTCTATAGACTATTTGGAAGAATGTGCGAGACCGGAACCATGGTTGCCAAGTTAATCTTGGTCAACCAGATGGAGATGTGTACAGATCCCCGCACCATGCCGCTTCCCGCGAACTTTCCAATATCTACATCTTCCATGATCATTTCCTTCTCTCCTAGAATCTATCCACCCGAGAAAACCGGATGAACATGGTCAGTCCCATCTCTTTTTTGCGGAGGTTATCCCTCCTTCGTCTTTAAAAGCTGTTCCTGTCCCGCTATCCTTCTCGTGCCTCCTCACCCTAGCATATCCCACTTCTCAACGTCCAGTCTTTACACAAGATACACCTTCCCACCCACACCAACCATGTACTTCCTCAGCTCCCTCCCTCTCCTCCCCCTCGCTGCCCTCGCCTCCGCTCCACCAACACCTGCACCCTTCACCATCACCGACATCTCAGCCCAAACAGGCCGCCTCGGTGACGGCAAAGTCGCCTTTAAATTCACAGACCCACACACCCAGACCTCCTCACGGTGCAGCGCCTCCTGGACAGCGAGAGGGAAAGAGCCATTCTCGTGGGTGACCTGCGGGCCGGACAAGACGTTCGCCTTCCACTTCGACAAGGAGCGGTATCAGGGCATCGACAACATGTGGGTGCAGTTCAGACACGAGTACAAGGAGAATAATCACGAGGTCCGCTTCTGCGGCGAGCTCCATCTCGAGAACACGGGACCCGGTAGCACGACGTACCCTTGCAGCTTCGCTCTGTCTGGATTTAAGATCTGTACTGGTGCTAGACCGTTTTCTGTGCCAAATCACAATTGAAATTATAAAGTGATTGTGGGCTGGCCGATGTCGTACGGACTGGTTATGGGAAATGGGAAGCAGGACATGGAGGGTAACGGTGCGGACTGCCTTTTCTTCATGGGTACTATGGGGGAGGTTGGGTTCTTAGAGACGGGTATATAGAATTTCTACATTCCAGCAAAGGGAACTACTTTCACACACACCGCGCTGTTACCTATGCGAAAGCCCTTCCTCATGATATTCTGGGAGATGGCCTACCGTGCACGTATCATAACTGGAAAATAAGTAGTTGTAGCGACAGGTCCACACGCAGCTAGAACACTCCTGCGGGCGTAGCTCTAGTGAGTGCTGCGGACGTTTTGGCCGGCTGCACCATCATGTTCATCATGAGGCGTTGGGCGGGTTTGGCGTCTTTAACACTACGATATGCCTCCAGGTTAACGAGTGAACCCTGGTAGGGACAGTTAGAAACATGGTCGTGGCCGAGTGGCAACCCGCTAGAACCAACGCCTTAGGTGCTAGGAAGACCAATCCAAGGGAAAACTTCGTTACTGTCAAGCCTTGTCTAAATGATACATCGGACACTTTCAATCATCACCCTCGCCATCAGTTGATGCATCATTCGGCAGGTTGATAGCCAGCCTAGACCCAGGAGGAAGGCCCCGCAGAGTACCAGCCTCGTCCATGTCGTCGAAAGCTTCCTCCAGATCAACATGAACCCGCAGTTCCTTCTCACCTATGGTCTTGTAGATGCCACGCAGTTCGTCCGAGCCAAGATAATCTTGGAGGTACTGGAACGCTAGGGTGGCAAATCCTAAATGTTGAGGACACTATTAGAGACGATACCAACGAGAAGTATAGGACGTGCGAACCTTTTGACCAAGGACAGTTCCTCAGTCCTCTATAGAAGACAGATTTTGCCCTGCCCAGATCCTTTTGCTTGTTTTCGAATTCTAGGAAGGTTTTCCAGAGAGCCGGATTGGATCTTCCACTGTGCCAGAGATAAGTTCGCTATCTGGGGAAACATAGGGAAAGAGGGCTATCTAACCTTTCGCTAGCCACAGCTCGTTCAAATGTAGCTCTTACAGTATTGACGTTGTATCTTCCCGCACTCTGAATTAAGTTCAATTCCGTCCAAATGGCAAAAGTCCACCCGATGATTGTCCCACCGTCGTCTCGTTCTCTCAGGACAACGTCCCTCATAACGGAGCGCACACGATTCTCTATTCTTGACCTAGCTTCATTCCAGGCGTAGAGAGATAAGAAAGTTGTGTTATCGCGGAAGAACGTGATGGATTGCAAAATGTTCTCTCGTAACAGTGCGGGTTTGAATGAACCGGCTGTTGTAGCGTGATAGTGGAGGAGACGCGCCTTCGCTTGGTGCAGGAGCTCGTGAGGGATTGACCTAGTGAGGTTGCGCTTTTGGAATAGTTCTGAGGCCTTGCTGAAAACTGATATAGCTGCCATAGGGTCTCGAGAATGAGCGAGGTATTCGAGAATGGCGGAGCTGTCAATGAAATTAAGCGCATCGTAGTTATACCCGAGTGCCAGAGAGTGATCTCGCCCAGCCTCCAGACTCTAGTATTTTGAGTTAGTACGTTTCAATGTGAGAAAAGAGCCTCTTACCCTTCTTGCTTTCAGAAACGCTGCTGGCCTTGCTTTGATCGGGTCTTCTGAGCTCGCTAATAATGTGTCTAGTGATGTTACTTTCCCCTCGGGAATGCAGAGAAGCTTGTGCCAAGCTCCTCCAAGGTCTCCATCCTGTAGCAATTCCCATATCCATGACTTCCATAAGAGGACAACATTGCGTCCCTCTATCTCGCCAAAGGTCTTGCTCATTTCGATGGCCGTGGTAAAAGTGTTGGCAGCTGATTCTTTATTTCCCAGTCTCCAATCGAGTAAGGCGTATGCATTGTATAGGCGGAGATCTGTTCGATGCTTCTTCAGTATGGTCTTCGCAACCCTTTTTGCGCTATGGAGATGTTAGTGAAGTCGCCGTATAAGATCAAGGCGTGCTAGCATACCTCTTCGGAAAATTCCTCCATTCAAACGCCAGAAAATACTCAGCCACAACGCGTCCTTGACTGCCCTGTAAGGCCAAATCATTAAGCACACGACGCAACCACTCCAGCCTAACCGGTCCAGTATCGCCAGGATAGACATCTAACCATCCTTCTAGTAAGGCGAACCAGCGGACATCATCGCCAAAAACGGTCTCCACTGAAGAAGCAATGTTGCGAAATTTGAAAGCAAATGGTCCTTTCTCCTCGACCGGGTTGGGATGTTCTGGTTCCATCCCAGCTAACCACGGCAGCGTTTTCTGCTTCGCAGAGCTGGTGCGATCGTCGAACAGCCACTGGCGGCGATACCCATCACTTTGCTCCAATCCTTCATTCCTTATGAAAGAGTCTGTCCACCAGGGTCGAGACAAACTTCGGTCATCTGAGGCAGGTAGTGGCGGCAGTCTGCAAAATGCTAGGAAAGCATCTATTAAGCTCATGCCTGCCTCCTTCGAAGCAAAGGGGACGATGAATTCCTTAATGTCAGAAAAGAGTATCACACGAAAAGGGTCATCTTCTTCCACCTCATCCACGGTTTTTGCCGGACGTCGAGATTTTAAGGCTTTGACTCCCTCGCCTTTAAGCCAGGATTTGTAAACATTCCCCTTGTATAGAGTAGGCTCGAGACCGTCATCCTGTGGCGCAGGATCGTCGCATTCCTCACCGTTGGCCACGAAGGCACACCAGCCCTTTGCCCCGTCCTCTCCAAGGCGAGGGACTTCACTATCCCAAAATCTTTCCAGGGATGAGATGAGAGCTTCTTGTGTTTGATTATCGTAGCTGAGGGACAAATCAAACTCTGTAGACGTAAAAAAGTGAGCTTCAAGTAAAGCTTGCCAGACGGCAATGCCGTTCTCTACAAAGCCTGCTTCCCTCATAAAAAGGGTGGCACGGAGTAGGACATATATAAGAATATTCTCAAGTTCCTTCACTGTCGGTGATCGAGATCTTGCCGCATTGATAATGGCGGACTTCAGGACCTCAATGCATTCGACGAATACCTTTCGACCGTCTGGATACCGAAATGTGGCAAATTTCGTCTGTCTGAAGTCCAAATATTTTATCCACAGTCCAACAAAGTTTGGATTCTCCTCTAGGACAGATTGCCATTTGTTGGATAGCTTCTTGAAATCCCAGATTTTGCTTCCTTCTTCCATCATCCCAATTAAGAGACGTTCTCGGCTTTCGGTACGTATCTTTCCTAGAGCCTTTTCGTACATGGAAAGTTTGATATCCGCAGTACTTAATCGCTCAGCAGAGGTGAGCTGCCGCCGCCCTAAGCTATCTCCCGTTAATGCATCTTGATACATAATAAGCTCGAGCCATGCTTCCACGTTAGTAGGTTCTGCCTCGACCCGCTGCGAGAGTTCTGCATTCCGTTTCCGGGTAGCATCGTCCCAGGAAGAGCCGACTCCCTCGTAATCAGATGCAGTGGACTCTGATGCATATGCGAGGTCCGTATCTTCCGGCTGCCTTCCTGCCTTCGCTTTACCCTCAATAGACCGGTAATGGCCTTCATCGCCGCTTACCGTAGGGCTATCGAGCTCTCCACGCTTTCGCTTCACGCCTCTCATAAGGCGGAAAGGTATGTAGTCACGTTCATCTGCGAACGCATCAAATGCCACGTTCTCTCCATCTGAAGATTTAATCCGTAACTTTCTGAAGCCCTTCTGCTCAGATTTTACCGCGAAGTATCTCTCTTGCTTGCTTCCATCTCCGCCAAACCGCTTTCTAACCACAAGAACCTTCTGATCGCTAGTATTCCTGTCAATTTTTAAGTCTCTCCCGAGACCGATGACATTCCCAGCACCGACCCGGAAATATGTGGGTAAGCTGTACTGATGGATTGCTCCGTACACAAGATTCTTCTCATCTCCTTTGGTGTCGATAATAAATACTTCCGGCGATTCGTCCCAACTAACTACTTCTGGCTCGCGAGACCGTCCTTTCTCAACATCAGGCCGACTTCGTTTTGGACTTTGCGAACCATGGCGATGGTGGTCACGCCTGTGACGGTCCTTACACCTAGAATGCCTATGTCTATCTCCATTCCGCTCGTGAGGGGGGTCTCTCTTTGAGTCCCTCGCCCCCTCGTCTGGACGAGCATCCTTTTGTTTACTGGATCCTTTCTTCCCTTCCTCTGGAGCAGCGGTAGGCTTTGGACGGAAACTTGCAAACTTGGGGACAGCCTGTTTTCTCTGTCGAGCCATATTTAGCAATTAAATCAGGAGTGCATATGGTTGAGAGTGAGCCCATACCTCTGGTCTATCTTGCTCCATCACCTCACCTCGTGCCCGCTGCTCGAACAAAGAAACAATTTAGATGTTTCGTTTGCGGTTGACTTGGCCCGCCGTAGCTTGAACAAAGACGCTTAGTCAGGAAGGATCACCGCTAATAAGAGGCGATCGGCAACAGGATCCCCCGACCGCCGACATAGGGAATGAGACTCGCCGTTATGCCCCATACTCGCCTCCCGCCAGATGCAACAGGGCGGGTTTTTGCTCCGTTTGCCATCTAGATCTATTTATGAGCTTAAATTGCCACTAGCAGTCACATAACCTAATCTGAGTCATCAGGACTGCTGAAACCAAGTTGTCTCGAAGCATCGGTGGTGCCTTACGCCGTCCCACCGACCCTCATTTTGCCCTGTTCTAGGATAGTAAACAGACGCGCGGCTCACCCTCGAGAGTGGTGACCTGTGTGCAACTTACTAGCCAGCTCTCATTCGTTCGCGGATGTTATCTCCATTGTTCTTACTATCTAAGCTTCTAGTCGCTTCTTGGGCATTCTGAAGATCTGCAAATCACTTTATCTCCTTACCTTTTCCTTGGTTGCGGCAGGATGCGTCAGGAAAGGACGGATGGAAAGGCTGCGTCGCCCTGCTCGCTGCCTGACGGCGGCCCTTGCGTGGCATGGAAGCTATTGTAATTTCTTTGCCCCTCATTGCTCGTGAGGGGCAAAGAGCCTTGTATATATAAGAGGACTCTATACCCTCAAGTCTACCGCAATATCAATACCATCATTCAACCATATCATCGCACCACCTTCGTGCCACGTACACCAATCAAACAATCATCACTATTATCAACATACACAAGTTTATCAATCTGCTCGAATAGTGCAAACCACAACAAACATGCCTTCCATCAGATACTTCAATGAATCCGCTCCCTTCTGGGACTTCATCGCTTCTGTCGAAGACCAAGTAGCCAACCACCCATTCTTCTCCGGCTCCAACGCCGAGTACGAGGCAGCAAACCAAGGCCAGGCCTCTGGCCACGAGGAGACTACCAAAGACAACGAAAAGACTCCCAAAGACCCTGAAAAAGCCGCAATAGACGGTGACAACGAGGACGAGAAGCCCAAGCCCGATCCTGGTAAAGGGAAAGGTCCGTGCCGCCGCGGCCCCTGTGGTCCTGGAGGAGAAAGAGGTCTTTGGCACCACGGCCGCCGCGGCGGCCGCTGTGGTGGAGGACCTCCAGGAGCAGCCTTCATGGGTCCGTTCGGATTCAACATGGGTCCTCCGCCATTTAACGGTGAGGGACCAGCCCCGCCATATGACGCTGTGGGACAACTGCCACCACCTTTCGGAGGTCCGGGTATGTTCGCAGGCCCATTCGGTGGTCCCCATCGACACATGCCGCCGTGGGCTCGTGGCTGGCGTAAGTGGGGAGGTCGACACCACGGCCAGGGCCAGGAAGGTGAAAATGACTACCAGCCACCTGTTGATGTCTTCAACGCCCCAAGTGCCTATATCCTCCACTTCAGCCTCCCAGGTGCTAAGAAGGAAGATGTTGGCATCAACTGGTTGAATGAGAAGTCGGAGCTCAGTGTCGCGGGCGTGATCTATCGTCCTAGCAATGAGGATGCCGAAAACCAGGAAGAGTTTCTAAAGACCCTTGAAATGACTGAACGCACCGTTGGTGCGTTTGAGAGGAAGGTTCGCTTGGGCAATGAGAGGTACCCCGCGAATGTGGAAGAGGATGGCATTACGGCGAGATTGGAGGATGGGGTTTTGATCGTTAACCTCCCGAAGGTCGGCAAAGAAGAGGAGGATGAGTTTGTTGAGGTTAAGAAGGTAGATATTGAGTAAAAGACGAGAAAATTAGATGATGCGAGGTCAAGGAGGATAATGCGAGAGTGTACTCTCGCGATAGGTAGTTGCAACAATGCATTTTGAATTCTAATCCGAAATTTGTTTTACACGCCGTTAGCCCTATATCGATAAGTGTATCAGATAAAAGGTGTGAAAATACATAACTACTCCAAGACATTACTGCGTAATCATGACCTTGAAATAAAATCAAACGCCTAAACAAGCCTAGCCCAAACGACTTCGTTTAAGTCTCTCGAAACACGTCTTCAATGACTCTGGCAGTCACATCAACAATCTTGTCTATATCACTACGTGTGACATTATACGCTGGCGCTAACAAAATATGATCGCCTACTTTCCCGTCTGCAGTGCCGTTTCCAGGATACATTGTTAAACTATACTTTGGCTCGGCGGCTTTGTTGAACACAGCCATGGAGACTCCGGCAGCAGCAGGGAACGGTTCTCTGGTTGTCTTGTTCTTGACAAATTCAATCTAGGCACAACCTCAAGTTAATATTGATTGGCAAGTAGAGACTGATAGTGACAGAAACCGAACTTACACCCCAAAACAATCCCCGGCCCCTAATATCTCCAACGTTTGGATGTTCTCGAAGTCTGGCCTTCAAACTAGATGCAAGATACTCACCCATCTCACGGACATTCGCTAGGAGGTTTTCTTCCCGAATAATTCTTAGGACCTCAAGCGCAGCAGCGCATGCGACAGGATGTCCTTGGTAGGTATGGCCGTGCGCAAAGAAGCTAGAACAGATAAGGTCGTCAATAAATTAAATCCTGGTCGTCAGGTAGGGCTGTGTAAGTGGATTCCCTAGAGCAAGCCATTCGTACGTAATGAACCAAGTCTACTCACCCAGTGCCCCTATCCAACGCACTCACAATTCGGTGATTGATAAGGATGCCTGAGACAGGTGCATATCCTCCACCAAGTCCCTTTCCAATCGTCTGGATGTCAGGAACCACTCCTTCTTGTTCCCATGTGTGCAAGGTGCCGCAACGACCTATCCCGCACATTACTTCATCTAGTATGAGGAGTGCGCCATACTTCTCGCAGACAGCCTTCATAGCCTTGAAGTAACCTCGAACAGCAGGCACACACCCTAGCGACTATAGTCTCTAGAGTAAGCAATAGTATTCCACAGAGCCTTGACAAGAGACAGGGGACTGATGAGGTCAATAAGAACATACAGCACCAACAACCGGCTCCGCAACGAAAGCACAGACTGTCTTAGGACCGACACGTTGGAACTCATCATCAAGTTCCTGCGCCAGTCTTTCAACATAGTCACTGATAGTCTCTCCGCCTCTCAGTCCGCGGTAGGCATTGCATGCGGAGATATGGCTGACATTATCAAGGAGCAAAGGCTCGAACTTCGCTCGTCGGCCCTTATGGCCACCCATTGATAAGGCGCCAAGAGTAATGCCATGATATGACTCCCTTCTGGCAATAAACCGAGTGCGTTCAGGCTGAGCCGGTGACGTTTCCAGATAATACTGCCGAGCAAGTTTCATGGCGGCTTCCATTGCCTCAGAACCTTGGGGATTCATTAGCATTTCCAGCGCGGGGAAAGCCATAATCTCACTTAAAATCACAGATACGAAGAATGATATGCTATACCTGAGCTCACGATATAGGCCCTAGACATCTCTCCATGCGTGGAATTGATCAGCTCCCTTGCGAGACCTTCCGCGCTGGAACTAGTGAAAAGCAAAGTATGGCAGTAGGCCACCTCATCCAATTGAGCCATGATCGCCCTCTTGACACGCTGGTTTCCGTGACCCAGACAGGCAACTGCAGCCCCGCCAGTGGCATCGAATACCTGTTGGCCATTACTTAAGATAAGGTAGTTTCCGGATGCCTTGACAACTTTGGGGGGCTCCTGATGTAGATTGCGGTGCAAAAAAGCGCTTGGAAGCGAAACATTGCCGTCCATCTTCACCGTGGACAGAATGCTGCCAGCGGTGTCGACTGCTGTCGGAGCCATGATGGTGAAGGTCAAATGGTACAGGCAAATAGAAAGCGTTAATGAGATATAGTCGGGGCCAATATGATGTTTGTGACAGCCACAATGCTAATGACAAACGGTTCACTGAGAACGTTAGGGCAATAGGCTTTATAAGGAACTTCACCGCCCTAGCTGCTGGAGCCAGTAGGTAGAGAAAGAAAGGGCATTTCGGTGTGGCCAACCCGATAGTTTTCGGCATGCCGAAAGACGTTTAACGAATACCGAACGCCGACAAAAATTCCCCACCCAAAAGAATACCAGCCATACAAGCACTACACCCAGTCACACTACCAGATCGGATCAAGTTTCAAAGTTCAGTGATTAGATACAGAGCCCGCACGCTCCGCAAAAGTTGTTCTCGCCATTGTGTTGGATCTTCCGTTCAGGTAACGAGCGAACAGCATGACCGCTCAATGGCCCAACCGGCTGGTTTTGGCGGTGAGTGCTCGTAGCTAGAGGCTGGCTGGGAACCCGCCATGGCCCAGGAGGTAATATCAAGAGTCGGTGCGTCGTTGAACGTCTTCTCGTTCCCACATCGCCGAAGACAACGGCAAGGGCTATGCCAACCAAACCTTAAGGATAAGAATTGGTCACACGTCCCTGAGCCTGGGAGCCACTGGGAGCACAAAGCATTCCGAATTGCTCCTCTCGAAGCTGTAAAATTGGAAGATTAACCAGTAAGACAACATCGCTCCTTATATCGCGTTCCGGAACAGGAGAAGCCCGCAGAAGCTGGCGTTTCAAGCCATCCCAACTGCCGAAATTGGTTCACATCAGAGCCATTACGTGACAGGGTGAATGAAACCTAGAGAACGATACTCGGCCTGACTGCACTTCTGTAAGCCAGAAACGCTTTCTAGACCCTTATGCAGGCCCATATTTCTTGGTTTCTGTGGCTCAGACCGGTAACCTAAAAGGGGAAGCAAAGGAAGTAAAGCAGACCAGAGTGTCGATGGCGATCCAGCAAACACTATACTGCGTAGAGAGAGATCAGCGGGCAGCCTCACACCACGGTATTGTGAGCACAAGTTGGTGATGATCGTCTCGGCCGAACGAGTTCAAGGCTTCCAAGGCGTCCTTGTGATAGGAGATCAAAGGCATCGCACGCGAGCCAAGCAGTATGAAACCGCCATTTACAGGTCATACTGTCGCACGCAGGTCCCTTGTTTGTAGTACAAGCCGCTGACGTCTGGGATTCGAGCGATTGATGATCGCCAAAGGGCGTTGCCATTATACGGTTAAAGCGTCAAGGGAGGGGAGCGTGACCATCTAGGCAAGAAAATCCTGACACGGCGCCCGGAAGGCGTACGCAGTACAGGCAGGAGGAGGTGTACCCGGCGTCGCGATCTCGATGCCGTGTAAGGCAAAGCACGTTTCTTCGTTTGTGGCGACATCCCGGTCACCGGAGGCGGACCCCCCACACAAAAGTTCCGCCTAACTCTCGCACGCACACGCACAGACAGAGACATCATTCATTTCCTGCAATCCGCTACAAAGACCACTTCGTGCATCCCTCTAACGCCCGATCCCACAACAAGGTAGCCTTTCACGGCAGCCACGCCAACACGTCTAAGACAATATGTCTCATCACGCCCGTATAGAAGAGGTTTCCGACTCGGACTCTGATCCGGAAGTAATGGACCCTTCCGCGTTTGACCCCTCACCCTCGCATATCCCCTCCGCCGCCGCCATTGCCAATGCCCCGCAGACCGGATACATCTCGCACACCGAGTCGGACAAATACAAAGGCTTCCAATGCCTATACCCGGTCTACTTTGACCGTACTAGGAGTCGCGCCGAGGGTAGACGTGTGGGAAAGGAGATGGCAGTCCAGAACCCATTAGCAAGAGACATCGTAGATGCGACACAAGAGCTGGGGCTGAGGGTTGTGTTTGAGCCAGGAAAGATGCACCCCAAAGACTGGGCGAATCCTGGACGTGTTAGAGTCCTGATAAAGGTCAACGGAAAAGCGGTGAATCCTCGCGTCAAAAATAGTGAGTGGTCGCGCTCCCCGTGTTGCCCTCTACATCATATCGTATCACGCACACACTGTTGTTCCGATCATCCGTTATGCATGGTGATCATGGCAAGCATGGCAAGGCTTCCAATGGGAGATTATTTTATGGTGGTCGTTGCAGGGTTTTGCTGATGGGGAAAACGTGTCTCCTGCGTCATATGGGGGCTTTAATTTCTGACCTCCGCTATACACTTTAGAGCGCCATCTCTACACCCTCGTCTCCAAGCATCTATTGGCCAACCCGACCACCCCCGAGTCACCTCTGCGGCTTAGGCTACCCAACGTTCCTATGCCGGATCCTACCAAGCCTCTCCCACCGGTAGCAGTTCCGCGTGGGTGGAAAATAGGCACCATCCTACCTATCCACTCCGCAGCAGTCAGCGGGGGTGGCGTAAGCGAGAATTTCTTTAAGGAGATGATGGGCGAGCTCCAGGGGCAAGTGGAAGGTGCCGGCAGCGGCGGCGATAGCGGTAGCGGAGGAAAAAAGAAAAAAGAGAAGAAGAAAATCAAGGCATAGGGTCGGTCACTCTTGGCTTGGGAATCCTTCGGAATTCGGCATCTGGCATTCTGGCGTTTTGGTTGGAAAGGCATGGCTCGTTTCGCAAGCCTCACTAGATTTGCTGACTAGAGACGCAGGTCTTCAATGGGACCATCAAGATACGAGAGATACGAGATATGAAACAGAACATGTAATTGGAACGCCATTACTGGGTTCCTTTCAAGACTCATACAACCAGCATACTACTTAGTATATGTATGAAATAAGGGCCTTGACTATCATACGACCTCACAGTGACCAATCAAACCTCAATTTTCGCTAAACCAACCCAAAACGCCGCTGCGGATTAACGACTCCGACTGTGTACGGAGTAGTACCCCAGACTCCGAGCCGTCTTCCCCACTCCCACACAATATGAGTACACCTAGAGAGCCTTAAAAATACAATTGAACATATTACCTAAGAAGGAAAGTTCAGAGTCCAGACATCTCCACTTCCCCTTCGGCCCACGTGTGCGGTTGCAGGAAGTCCGCCTCTTCAAAGTCCGCTCCCGAGGGCAACAGTGGCGCGGTCCGAACATCGACGCCCATATTCTCCTCATTCCCAAAGAAGAAGGTCGCGGGCCGGCGGATCGCAATGTGATGTGACCTCAGCTGGCTTCGAGACTGGGCTAGAGGCAGCGTCAGACTGAGATTCGGCGTCGCGGTGTGGCTCACTGGATAATTCGCCAAGGACGTAGTCGGAACTGTAGCATCGTCTTCGTGGATAAAAAGACTTTCCGATATGTTATCTATCCTTCTTGGTTCATCGAAGTTCTCCTTATCATCATCGTCATCGAGTCGGCGTTTCTGCGGGTTGACAGGTTGAGCATCCCCAGCAGGCACTGAGTCCGCTGATATTGTCGATTCCTGACCTGACCCCGGGAAATTGTCGGATACAATTGCCTCGTTGATCTGTTTCGCGCGCGACATCCACGACCAGTCACTATCATTCTGTTGCGTCGCGTAGCCCCCAACTTTCATAATCCCGCAGTATGGTGTCAGTTCGGCCAGCCGTCTGTCGCCACCGCTAGTCTGGCTAGCGGACGTACGGGTAGGTACACGATGTGATGGGGTCTTGTCCTCGCCAGGACCTAGCGTGTAGCAAGACGATCCCGTTTTGTAGCCCTCCGGCACTGATTTCCGTATGCGCATGCCGACATTGAGAAGTGAGGACTGGATAGTTGCGGGAAGTGCAGGAGCGCTTTGTGTGCGCGGTGGTCGCGGTGGTGAGAATGAATCCGCGTCGGCCGTCGAGAAATAGGATGTGATACTTGGTTGAAACGGCCGTTTGGCCTGTCTAGTTGCGGCAGGCATTGAGACAATGATAAGGAGGCAATAGTACTGTTGTCCGTAAAATCGCACTTTGTAGCGCTCGCACAGCCCTTTGTTCTGCAATCGGATCGAAGTGATTTGGTAATGTCGTTGTGATGGTCTTGTTGGTTTGACGGGGTATAGAGGGCTTTGAAGTGGGTGGGGCTCGGTGACTTTACTGGGAAGTTCGCGTTCTTGTCGCGTAAAGGCGCGTTAAGTGGCTGCATTAGATAATGACCGAGCAGTACTCAGTAAGCTCTTTTATTTTCCTTATTGTTTTCTGCTCCCATAAAAATGGTACTACATACATTTAACCAATTGAACTCAATAGTCGAAACGGAGAAAGTGCCCTTGAGCCGCAGCGCTATGATCTTGCTCATAATCACGGGGTCACCAAATTAGTTAACTCTGGGCCGAGTATCTAGCGAATTTCTGCGTTGGCAGAACCCCAACCTGGACATCACTCCGTCCCCGCTCTCTGCAGGATCGTAAGAACAGGAAACTCAAAAGCAACGCCATCACTAAAACGGCCATGGATAATACTAATACGGAGCTCATTCCGCTTCCTCCCAAGAGGGAAAATGAAACCCGGCCCAGCGCAATCGCTGTACGGAATGCGATTGGCCTAGGTCTTAATGGAGCCAGTAACGAAGAGATAATCAGACGGGAGGCCGCTTGGAAGAGTTTAAGTGTATGGCTTCCCGTCTACCCTAAATAAATACAGCCGTCAGGTGCCATTGATCGTTTTTGACGATGCAAATCGAATCTAGGATGACGCTGCACAGTTCTTCAGGAACGAATTTCGCTGGACAATTCCGGAGCCCGTCGGAATTGAGAAATTCCGCGAGCAGATCAGAGCGTGCGACGAATTTCGCACCAAGCCTATAGAAGGCCAGAAGTACCTGCTGATGTGCTATGGTAACTGGCTTGCGGAATGGCTAATGCACCAGAAACTGAGAAGAAGGACACCTGGTAGTATCACTCCAGGATCTTCAGCCGCTCAATCAAGCTCAAACTCAACGACAAACTCGGCTGCAAACGAGACTATGAGTGCACAGAGTCTCCCATATGACCCGATCAGGGATGTCTGAGGTGGGAGTTGGAACGCACCAACAAGCTGAATAAGCAACCTTTGACGACTTTTGAGTAAGTGCAAACTATATTAGTCATATTCCATGAGAATGGAAATTCCTCTTCGTAGAGACGACACCCTGCTACACGGCTCATCTGCGAAGGGCAGCCCCTGAAAGATCACATCTGGGATTGTGCCCCTCGGCAGCTCACTGTAGCTATAAGATTTTGACTGGCTCTGGCATACGGAACATCCACAACTGCAAAGGGTACACCAGACTCACATAGCGCTTAGGACCATGCTACGATCAAGGGCGGTCTATGCTCATGAATTTCCTACGGCATAACAGGAGACCAGAGACTTTTAAAGATCTTCAAAACTCACACTGCTGATGGATATTCCTCTCACGATGAAGGTTGTTCGCCTTCTAAGATTACATAGAGTCGGTTTAAGAGGCTAGAAGTCCCTTGCCATAAATATCCTGACCTCAAAGGCAAATTTTGTGCTATCCACTCAAACCCGACTGGCTACTACAGATCGTAATCTTAGAACCAGTGACGATCTCCATGATGCGACATGAATCTACCAGTGTCTGCGACGGTCAACTTATCGACCACTTCTCGTTGCATCCGTATTGAATCTTCGATTGTTATCAGACCTTGCAGTTCCGGCTCCGCTTTGCGGAATATCGACAGCAGATATTGATCCACAGCCTTCTCCTCGTCAGATGCTATGTTAGACAGATCGTCAGCTTTGTCATCTAGGAACCACAACAAGGACAGGGAAGACTAGAGAATCGCATGGATTCTCAATAAATAGGAACTCGGAACAGCAAGACCACTAGAGGGAACTCACGTTCATGACGGCGCGAGTTAACCCAACCAGGACTCAAGGCTACGAAGATGATACCCTCACTCTTAAATTGGATGGCGTATTTGGTGGTCATGAAATTCAGAGCGTACTTGGTGGTGGAGTATGGGATCGCAGCGCTAAGTTCAATCTGTCCAGAGAGTTCGGGATCCGCCAAGCCTGTGGAAATATTTACGACCTTTTTCGAATGACCTTTCCTAATGAGTGGGAGAAAGGCGTTGGTCGTGTAGACTACGCCCAGGACATTTATGTCGAGCTAAGAGTCTGTCAGTATTGCTGAGTCGGGTCCATGTTGGAGAAAATGAGGCATATTTACGGATTTAACGAGGGCTTGTTTCAACAATTCTTCTTTCCCTTCGCTATAAGGAGCATCTTTTTAGCTGAAGCGCTCCAAAGTCTGTCTGGAGCGGTTCAAAATACCTACAAATCTGTCAGATTCATGGCACCGTTCTCATTGTCGACGAAGCCTGCATTGTTGATGAGGACGTCGAGGTTTCCACCTGTCACCTTTGCAACTTTCTCTGCAGCCACCTAGATATATATTCAGTATATATGGCAGAAATTCTGAATATTTAATGATATCAAAAGCAAAATATACCTTCAACTGCCCAGGGTTTGTCACGTCCGCTTCCAGGATATGGACATTCTTCTTCTCCGATGCAAGTTTGGACAATACACTGGCGGCATTGGCGTTTCGTACCATTCCAAACACGTGGTTGCTCGGGTCTTCGGACTATAGGTACTCATGTCTATTAGAATTTCTGGTGTCAGTGTTCCAATCAGCATTGATCAGATGAGGACGCACAAGAAAGGAAACCCATCCGAACTATGCATATTCTGTCAGCAGCTGTCTAAGCAAGGGCACCCTGACGGCCCGATATGGAGGACTCATTACATACTCCAAGGCCACGGGCAGCACCGGTGATCACATATGAAGACATATCGAATGTTGTGGGCAAATTAGTGTTCTGTTATGATGTGCTATCGACTTGGACGCTCTGAAAACGAACTTAGGTCTTCCCCGAGACCTTATATCCTTCCAGTTCTTGTGTGCCACCCATGGTTTCGCAAGAAGTCTTATCGTTTCAAATCCAAAAGTATTCTATCCGTTGCAATTCATAATAGCCGCTCTACCTGGGTTAGCAACTGCATGCCTGCTGCTTACTCAGAACACCTCGTCCAATCACGGAGGCTTCGGTGTTGCCGACGGTCGACCCGCAGGACCCGAAACGGTAGAGTGCAGAGCCCCGTTTATAAATCAAGATCCGTTGAACGTCCGCTACTCCCTGACTGGGCTAGCTTCTACAGCACGGTCAAGCTTCCATGAGCTTCACATTAGTGTGCGCATGATCGCCAGATGCTCTGACATGTTTGCCGAAACTATGTGGAGATGGCAATGAACAGATCGTAGAAGCTTTCGATAATAAGGGGCCAGCTTCACCCACCAAGGCACGAAGAAATGGCAAAAAAGGAAATCCGGAAGCTTTGGCAGAACTAAAAATCAATAAAATTACAACTCGATTGTGTTTTCTAACTTGCATGATTACTTTGGAGGATAGAGTTAATGTTTCCTCTTGCTCCTAAGCTCTTCTATTATTCATAATTTCCCTCAAGGGAAATTTTTCAGAGGCTGCGTACCTAATAATGGTCGCACAGGAGCTACATACCAAAGTCATGGAAAAGTGGCGACTACCTTCGGTCTCCAGTCAATAAGTTGTCTCAATATCAACCAAACCGAGCTTATACATCTACTTGGCCTTCTCATCGCAATATTTCAATACTACATCCCCCCACATGGCCCGGCCCTTGTACTTCGCAACTCCTTCCGGCCACGCCCTCACCACTGCAGCAAATTTTGCTAGTTGGTCCGCTGACAGTTCTTGCAGCTT
Organism: Nothomitra cinnamomea; assembly: GCA_022345685.2. NCBI lineage: Eukaryota > Fungi > Ascomycota > Geoglossomycetes > Nothomitra > Nothomitra cinnamomea. The sequence goes on along the minus strand of JAJDMX020000022.1, from coordinate 111,156 downwards.
GTCCATGTACGTTCGTACAGTGAAGAGTACCGCTCCCGATTTCGGCAAGCGGCGAAGCGTCTGTCGCTCGTGTCGAATGACAATATTTTCTACGAGAAGGGGTTCAGCGCTAAATGACTGGAAGACGAAGGGGTGAAAGAGAGTCATTGTGGCCTGCACAAAAAAGTTGCTTCGTTCCATTGGGCTAGTCTCATTGATGCGACTGAAGTAGCTTCAGGACGGAAGTCGAACATTAGCAAGCTCCAAACTCGAATCGGACGTCCGAATTGGACATGAGTATATACTACTCACCGCTCAACAGATACTGCAACTTTATCCTTCCACAAAGGAACAGGATTGTGGAGTTCAGCAACTGGCCAACCAATGCGCTCTTGGAGGAACCAGCCAGCTGGATAAAGTGTAGCACTTGCCTTCCTACAGTGTTTGCATTGTCAGTGAAAAGCCGGAAGATATCTTACCAAGAAAGAAGACGAAATGATGCAAGGACAAAAGTCCTGCTAGCGAAAAGTGGAGCAAGAAAGAACAACAACATACAGATGATGACAGTCCTTATCGGCTCCTCCCTTGATAAGTATGTTGAAATCCTCCATGGCTAGTCTAGCCGCAACCTCTAGCGGCCCCATCTCAGCCCCTGTGTGATCCTTATCGTACGGCGGCGCGACACGCACGAGTTCTTCTGCCAGTTTATTGTAGACGTACTCCTCTCCTCCGCCATAAAACTCGAAAAATTTTGGATACGTTTTTGTCAGAAATTTCACGACGGTCTCGAGTGTCTCCTGGCATGCGGCCTCAGAACCTGGAAGGCATTGCAAGACGGCATTCTTTTCAAAGTTGAGTAGGCCGGCGCGCATGGTGTGCTCAGGGCGGTAGTAATGCTCGTCAACGGTGAGCCAGTTTTCAGCGTCTAGGCGGCGAAGACCCATAGTTAGATGGTAAGGGCCGGGTTTAAAGAGGCGTGCAAGGTTTTCTTGGTGGATGGCCGTGGGATTAGGCGCACCAGCAGCGCTAGATGAGGACATCTTAGAGATGAAGTTAAAGATGAAGTTTAAGATGATAAAGCTATTTGCGTCTTAAGAAGATACAGGGCGGAATATGAAACCTTCTAGATGGGAGCTAGGAGATAGACGATGGACAGCGAGGGTATTCGTGCCAGTAATATAATGGTAAGTAACCGCTTGAATGTCGGTAGTGGTGGGATGTTATGCCTATGCCATTAGTGGATTTATCAGAAGAGTAAGGGCGTGCAAGAGACCTTTTCTTTATGTGTTTTTATCGGGATTCGCTCCTTTTCGAGTGAATCTCTTTCCCTAGAGCGGGAGCAATAACACGAAGCTGACCTAGCAGTGAAATATTCCTTCTGTCCCCATCGGTGAAGCAATGACACAGGAAAATACGACCTTCGCAACACTGGACAAACGGGAAACCTCCCCGATCATCCGTATCGACAATCATGTCTCCTAACGACCACTCTGTTACCACTTCCGTCAGTCAATGGTACTTGTCGCTCTCATGTCTTATGGAAACAGACGTCATATGGTGCGCAGGGGCCGATAATTACATTCCATGTCTAAATCATAGTTCATTCGATGCCAGGACCCACGAATGGTCTTGTGCGTATGTCCCGGCTACCAGGTTCCAAAGTTACATCCACATAATCAGAATACTTAGCCTCCTCAATCTGCAAGGGGCACAACCGGGACTTGGCAGTTTGCAGGACAACCCTTGAAATCGGAACATGAGGCGTATTACTGGCTGAATGGCGCCTACGTTTGGAGTGGGAAAGTGCAGAGCCGTAACATATCACTCTTTTTGGGCGGTGGATATTTCCTGTCAAATTTGTACTCATCATCGGTTCTGGCGGCTGTTAGCGTTGGCGCCTATTGTAGGAAAGAAAATATCCGGAAAGCAGTCACTAGCGATGGTGGAACTTCTGATTGCGCATTTCAATATCGCCCCGCTCTCAGTCCGTGGGAGTCGAAATTGGAAAGGAGATAGACGTCCCGCTGTGCGCTCTATAAGGCTGGATCGATCTCGCAGAAAAACGATAAAGTACCAAGGTCATGGCATGGATATAAGACTGGATTGGACGCCTAGAGCAGCCGTAGTCAATCATAGAGCTTGTTTCAACATCAGTAGTCAAATCATATATACTGCATTCATACGTATATACCTATGGGACAAAGCAGCAGTTGATGTTGGATGCTTGGCCATGTTTCCCACGACCGCCTTGTCCTCTTTTCCATGGAAGACATATGGAATATCCAGGTCGATAAAGTAGAGACATACGGGTGTTCAGAAGCCACATCGCCTAGTCTAGCTATTGCTATTGGACAGCGATTGTAGGAAAGCAAGCATCTAATGTTTCACTCAACGAGATCCATGTTTTCTACCTAATGAGTTCTATAGGTGTTGTGCATATGATCCATGATGTGTGATCCTGTCACTGGAAGTTATTCTCGGCTCACAGAGTACTCTATACGGGAGCACAGCCTCGTCAACTTTGGAGATACACACCGCACAGCAAAGGCTATAGGGCGGGACGACCCGCCCACGCCGTTCTCACGGCCGTTACTTCTTCACAGGGCTCTTGAACATCCGCCTTATGTTGCGCTTAGTTCGAGAGGACTTTAGCGTTGTTGATAGCACAGAACACACCAAGAAAGGCGGGTATGTACTTCCGATACTCAGTACACTACCAAGTCATGTCAACTGTCGTCACCCCTTCCCAAGTCTTATCAATTCTTGTCAACCTTAGTAGGCGCTCACGCACGTGCATCCTACTAGCATCCTGGCGGACTCCGATATCCGAGTTATTGGTGAGCCTCAGTAGGATGCCAGTATACCCAGAACAAGCCTCTCAACGAAGAAACCAACGATAAGTTCAGGAGACGAATGTGAGCGCAGATAGTAGGGAACATAAAGAAGGGATGTCTCAATTTCGTGGATGAATATAGATAGTCCTCTACTCGTTTCTGAACCGGCGGTTGATACTGCCGGCTTTCGACGCAGAGTTTACTACCTAATGACAAAGCTGAAGTTGATTCAGGAGGTTGAATAATCTCCAACCGATCCTAAATCGAGGGCAATTCCGACAGCGGTGCCATAGGACTAGGGCAATGCGTCCGACATCTCAGGTTTTGAAGTCCTGTGTTTCGAAGCTCTTGGCTCCAGGGCCCAATCAGAAGCTTGAAACCACCATAGCCTGGGCTTTAGCTGGCGGCACAGCTTTTACTCGTCTCCTCGAACAGCTTAGCGTCCTTGAAATCCCAAACAACTACAGCTCTGTCTTGTCTATGGAGTTCGGTTCGGCACATATGCAGTGAGTATAGACACGTAGCCTAGAAGCCATGCATACTTATTAGACAGGTCTGGGAGGAGCGATGGGCCGGCCGCGACATCTATATCTAGAAGGCAGAGGGAGAAGGGGCGGTCGCCTGTGGCTCCCAGTTCGAAAACCGGATGTGGAAAGAGCGATAGGCCAGTCGTACGTGCCTTGCCTGGGAAATGAATAGAGAAAGAGCGATGAGTTGGTCGTTCACCCACACCGAGAGATCATGTAGAGAAGGAGCGGTGGGCGAGCCGAGCCTTCTAGACACAGAAAACAAAAAGGGGAAGAACCGGTGACTAGTCGCGGCTACCCTACCTAGAAAAGAAAGGGGAGAAAAAACGATGCGCTGGCCGTCCCTTCCAAACTTGGAAACCGGATATGGAAGAGCGGTAAGTCAGCTATGCTTCTATCTCCCGAAGACATCTACAGAAGGAATGAGCAGACGGTCGCGACTTCCCTATCCAGAGATTAAAAGGAAGGAACGATACGCCGGCTGGCTCTTCCATCCTCGGAAACCGGTTACAGGAGGAGCGGTTGGCAAGTCGCCCCTTTCATATTCGGGGAACGGATATAAAAGGGACCCTTGGCCGTTCGCAACTTCTATGTCGCTGGATTCCCTTCAAGTGCCGTCATAGACCTTCGTGCTTGCCATATCTGAAGTGGAAACTATCAATTCATACTACAAGTGGTATTTAAAGTGCTTTCATTAAATAAATTGTCAGAATTTATGCTTAGCGCATTTCAATGACCTTATGCTTTTTCTACGCTATCAAACGTGCTCGTAAGCCAGGCCGAGGAGGAAAGAGTTGCTGAGCTAAACCTGTAGATAAAGAGAAAAGAAAATTTACAAAACAAAAACAACACTTGATAGATAAACTTAGCTGAAACAAGAAAGGCTGAGGCGGAGAATACTCACAACAATGTAGAAAGGATAAGGAAGGGATCTAGCGATCAACGCTAATCCTCGGTAGGAAAGAGTGTCCGAAAGTCATACTTATCCTGAAGGAGAGCGGCGGGATCAATGTACTCGGGAGGATCGTCCTCTATTTTGACCACTGGTTTCCGTTCTCTCTTAGGGGACTGAGCTGATTGGCTGGCAGCAGATTGCTGATCGGCAGCGGCTTGCGCAACCCATCGAGCTGAAATATCTCCCTTTTTGTGTTTTTGCAGCCACTCAGGGGCTGGGGTTCTGATGGTGTCATTAACGAAAGTCTCCGCTAGTCCCTCATTGGATTGGACCAGGGGCTGCTTTCCACGAGACGATCTTCGAATCTTGTCTGGTGGCTTGGCCATGGTAGTTCGTCCTCTAGAAGGGCTATCATCGACTCGTCGTCTCTTCAGCGGAGGTCCACGGGAGTCTGCTTGGTTAACTCGTATAGTTTTCTTGCCATTCTTGCGTTTGACTCCTCTATTGACCATGATGAAGCGGAGGTCACCCATGTGCTTGTCAAGAGTAAGCTTACCTTGTCTCTCTGCGCGAACTTTGCCGCGGACGGGATTCTCGTCGGCTAGCTTGGCTTCGTGGAGTCTATAGGTCAGTGTACCTATGTGGGCGTGCTCGCGGAGTTCTTCTGGGGTTGGGTAACCTACAAGCGTATTGTCCTTGCAGTTCCTGATGAATTCCATCGCTGTGCTCTTGAGGCCGCGGTCGAGTTCCATTTTACTGACGCGGGTCTTGGTTTGTGGTTCCTTGTTGAACTTGCGCGTTTCGGGTTTGACGCAGAGGTCGCGGATGATTTGGGGGAAGTCCATGAAGTGTTCGATGCAGTAGAGGTGGACGTAGCCGGCGTTGTGGTATGGATCTTGTGGCACGGTGGAACGCCTCTCGAACAGGCAGACGCGAAAGTGGCCGACATCGATGTTGTTCCTGTCCATCGGACACTCTTCGAAACGACAATCCTTGGATTCGATGGTTGGGTAACGATTATTGGAGTCTGCGGGGACCTTTTGGATGAACAATTCCAAACCGGTTCTCCTCTGACGGTCGATGATTTCACCTTGCTGGTTGCGGGCGTGTAGCGGATGGTCATACAGGAAATCGAGGATCGAATCTGCAGAGTAAGCTCCGTTTCTCAACACTCCCGTTCTGTCGTACGAAAACCAACTCCAAGGTTTCGGAGTGGACGGAAGCGGTTCGTACACCTTGCTGCCGTCGAAATTCTTGTTACGCTGTCTAGAAATAATTCTCTGTTGAGTTATATCCAGATGGGAGGGGGTCGCCTTCCTGGTCTTGGTAGTTGGGGTGAATCGCTCACTGCGGCGCTTCTTCGTTGGCCGTGGAGGAGGGGAGACGGATACAACACTTTCATCACCGCCATCCGCCCTGCTCGTCTCAATCGGTTCCAGCGCACGTTTGCGAGTGCCGCGGACTGGCGGCTGAGATCCGGACGTCTGAGGCCTAGGGTTCGACGATTGGACGTAGTAAGGACTTGACACTAATGACGTCTCAGGGTCGGGATAAGCAAACCCGGATGCAGCATTGCCCTGTCCAATATTTGCTGGTGTATAATATACACTTCCATACTGGACTGCCCCACCCGTCTGACACTGGGCTGCCTCGCCTGTTTGATATTGGACTGCCTCTCCCGCCTGATGCTGTGCAGCCTCGTCGGCAGTAGTAACTGGTGCGAGAGCATCTGGTGTATCCGAGAACAGTCGTGTCACCGAGTAATTGACCAGATCTGTATACGGAACTAGGTTGCCAAAATCGTCTGTAAGCTTGATATTACAATCCTCCAGAGTCTCCTGCTCCGGCGTAATGCCTGAGAAAAAGTCGTAAACCATTTCCGGCGTCATGTATATCGTATGCTGGTTAAAGTTAATGTAATCTTCCCCCGAGTAGAGCTGGTCCTGGAAGGTGCCCATATCGTTCGGTGCCGGTTGAAAATAAGATATAATAAAAAGTCGTGTTGTGGTTCTGTACGTTAGAATTTGGATAACACTAAATGAAGCGCTGGTGTTGCGAAGTGATGCTTTGTAGATGTAAATGAATACTTTGACGCTAGTGAAGCAACTGTATGACTGTGGGAAGACTGTGGGAGGTATTGAAGCCATTTTATACACGCTTCGGTCCTTCAGGGACAAGTAATGCCATGCCTTTCGGCCCTTGTATCTTCCTTTGTGCGCGCTTTCCATAGCCTTTGTGTTTGCCAATGACCTTATTCGACTCTTATATCCTACAAAGAAAGCATTATGGTTCTACAACCACCCAAAATCAATAGGATTGTCTTGAAGAAAAGCTTTGTTGTGTATAGCATAGACAACAAAGCAATAACAGCAATACAAAGAAGGGTCCCTATTCTATTATGAGAACCAACCCGTGAGCAAGTAAATGTGTACAAGGCCCATTCTGCAATCCCATCCTAGCTAGCATCTAGGAGGCCAAGCCACAATGGGCTACGTATTCCAGGCCAATACGACTAATGTATAGTCCTAGCTTGGATGTTGCAAGAACTTCGAGACGGATTTCCCTATGCGACGCAATGCAGCAGTCTTTTAAGCCGCACCTCGTTAGCTTCAGAGGTAGCAAATAAGCCGAGAGGAATATAGCGATACGGAAATGATATTCGAAATCAGAAGGTCTCCAAGAAATATCCACACGTGTTTTCAGAACAGGTCTGTGATATAATTGTTTTTTTTTCATCATATGAGACGATGCAGAAAGGAATCGAGCATCCATTGTGACTTACTGGTCGGAGTGTCTAAAGGCTGCTTTTTTCGAAGTTGCTTTGCTAATAGATGGCCGTACTTTCAATGTCTGGTGAAAAGGCCATTGTTCTTCTGGTAATCAATTGGAAAGGTTGAAGAAAAAGTTCGAAGACCAGACGAACGAGACGAGTGTCTTGTGGGAGACAAATGACGCTAGGCCAAATCAGGCACTATGCATACGCTCTGCCCTCTGCGCCCAATCGCGTCGTCTTCCGGTAAGGCAATGTCGAACTGCTGCCCTCCTCCCCACCAATTGATAGGCTTGATAGGCCGCTATTGACATGCATGCTCGTGGGGTGCACCCATGTATACCATGTATATGGAGTATGACATACCCGGGACGAACAACTGAATACTCTGTACACCACTCCGTAGACCCAAAAGCTGGTGCAGATGCGAGGTGGGGGTGGGATGGCAACACCCTAATACCCTAATAACCCACACCACTAATTGGACCACTAATGGACCACTAATAGACCACCGATAGATCACGAACTCCGATATAAGGACCTACTCAGTAATTGCTGTGCGAAACATGCCAACTCATCCCCACCCTCGCAAGAGATGGCCGACACGGGCAAGAATCCCGCCATAACGGCCTTCTTCACCAGCCAAAATTTGTCGGACAATGCCCGCATCGAATGCCACAATGCTGCAGCGCAGCTCTTCCCAAACGAACCCCTCCCTCCCTCACCAACCCAAGGAGGCTGCAGCTACACCCTCCTAGCCGGCAGCGCAAAAGTAATCCAATTCCGCCCCTCCAAATTCCGACTCGACCTGACCACGACATCTGCCGCTTGCCTCATCTACGGCTCCCTAGCCCCAAAGACCGAATACCTCGGGACCACCTCTAAGAGCAACCTCCTAATATACACCCTAGACCGCCTCCCTGGCACCTCCTATGCCTCCCTTCGACCCAGACGCCCGGTCCTAACCCCATCAGAGAGGTCCCTTCAATTAACCCTCGTCCTCTCATTCATCCACACTCTCGCCCTCACCTACCACAATCGCGCTCTCCTCCCTCCAGCGTCCACCTCACCATCCCTCTACACCGGCAAAGTCGCCCCCCACCTCTCTCAGCGCATTTCCTACCTCGCCCACTCCCTACCCTCCCGTTTCCGTCCCCGCGCCAGGAAAGTCCAGCAGAACCTCCACCGTCTCAACCACGTCCCATGGGTCCTAACCCACGGTGACCTCTCCCCGCCCACAAACGTCCTGATCAACCCACGGACCTACGAAATCACGGGTCTGATAGACTGGGCGGAAGCAGAACCTCTCCCCTTGGGGACCATGCTCTACGGCCTCGAGGACCTGTTAGGGTATCAGACATCCACCAAATTCACGTATTACACCTGCGCGCCTACGCTACGCCGATTGGCATGGAAGCGGCTACTATCCGAGATCCCGGAACTCGAGAGGGATAGGAGGATGCGGGAGGCGGTACGAGTGGCAAGGGATGTTGGGATCCTGCTGTGGCATGGGTATGCGTGGGACGACGGGAAGCTAGACCGGGCCGTGGATGAGGAGAGGGATGGCGAGGAGGTCGGCTGTCTAGATGCGTTCTTGGCAGTGGGGGCAGGATACGGGGACGGGACGGGTGACCAACAGCAGAGCTTCCCAGCAAAGTTGTAGATGCGTTTAGTTATATGCGAAGGAGGGCGGCGATTTACGGTTTGTACATTCGTCAAAGGAGATGAGCCGCATTTGGTTTTGTTAGTGTCTTGTTTATTGGATTCTGGGTGTAGCTAAATCTAATTTACAAGGCCTTTGATCTGCAGAAAATGCAAGAGATATATTCCCGAATACCCTCCGCTTACAAGCCGTGATGACGATTTGAGTCCAAAGAGCAACAAAGACGTGAGAGGCTTCAGTATGGAAGGAGAACCATACTCTGCTAATGCCAGCGATGACAAGGCAGTCCAAGCTGTTAGGAGCCAGAATCAACAAGATAATAAACCCGCGTCGGGGGCCGCGCCAGCGTATACTTGACCTGTAAATGTCTGATGCTGCGAATTGAGTGTTCGATCATTGCCGTCGCTGCAGAGTTGTTTTTTGAAGCCGCTAATTGAGCGAAATCCTCGCCATGGAATGTTGTAGCTACCGGCCGCGTGTATCCGATGCCTTTTGTTAGTTTTATCAAATGGATAGAGAAAAGACTATTGGTGGCCTTGTGCTGTCTCTTAGGCTGGCGAATTGCAGCCGCTATTGAAGGATTTGCCGGTTCGCCGTGAAATGTGAACATGAAAGCAGCCTGCGCGCCCGGGCCGGAACGGCCTAAATATCAGATATCGTTCGAATATACCAGGCGCTCGGTAGTTCAAACGGCTCCGGGCGACTATGAAAAAACGTAAAGAAAGGGGGAGGTTGTTTCGCACAACACCTGATTAACCAAACTCCCGACAGTAAGACCTAAGGTCATAAGCCGGAATGCGTTCCGTTTACACCATTGGGAGAGATCCGGCGCTTTACACTAGTCTCGGTCGAACCCTATCTCATGGTTAATTGAAATGGTCAGCAATTCTTCAGAATGATAACGAATCTTGGAACACTGCGCTGACAAGCGATCATTTTTGGGTCGACTCTTCCTGCCAGAGCAAATCCAGCATAGGCCCAACCGAAAAATACCGTTCCTCGGGCTTCTAAGGCGCAGGACATACCTCTGGGTCGACGGAGGCCAAACCGCGCTTTTTTGATTTTGCTTTTGGCTTTTTCGATGCTCGGACAGGTCGAGTTTCGCCGGGTTCAAAAACGTCTGGTGGCAAATCATAGCTGGTGATTCCATTTAGCTAACCCAGGATCCAAGTGACATCTTGTATTAGGCCCGAGTATTATGAAACTCACTTGCGAGTGTGGACGACGTTGATAGTGTTCATATCAGGATCGTACTGTGCCCAGGATGTACAGGTGTCTTTAAACTCCCTTGTTTGATAGGAAACGTCCAGTTGTTTCGTGCCATCTATCGTTATTATGTTAGTTCTTATAAGTGGACTTGCCGAGGAAGATCCAGACCTTGTTTCAATTCGATCCCAATGTAGTATGTTGTGGTGTAGATTGTGTTCTCTTCAGTCTTTGCATCGTTTTTGTCATCTACTGCCTCAGCCGCACTCTGATCCGCTTTTCCGTCAGCAGTCTCGTTTACTTTGCCATTTACTTCCTCACTCGCCCTTACTTCGGTCTGCTCGCCTGCTTGGGTGGCCCCATTCGAATATCCTAAGGCCTCTCCGTCGCTGATGGCAGCAGCCTGGTGCTTAGGGTTACTAGTAAGGTCCACTTTCTCGGTCTTTCCTTCTTGGATTTGGAACTGTAAGTCGCCGTTGATGACCTTTTCAACTTCGTCTTCGTTGCTGCAATGGTGTATCCTATCAAACCCTTTGTTGAATGGATGAGCTAGTTGGATAGCCTCGACATATTCCAGGGAGGCAACCAAGAGTCGGACCTTTGATTCCACGAGACCAGACCATATGAGTTGCGCTTCGCTACTTCTGCTTGCAGCGACAATACTCAGGTAGTATTTATAGCCATTGGTAAAAAAGGTGTGCTTTCTGAATAGCTCCTTCCACTGTGACCTACCAACCATTATGGAATCAACAATTTTATCAGCACGAGCCATCTCATTAGAAATAATTTGCTTCGTAGAGAGTGTGATATTGTGTGTAGCACACATTGAAGGGTACGCAGGCGTTATGATAGGCAGTAGGTGGTAATTATCGCCTTTGTAGATCTAGAGCACAGTTAAACATAGTCAAAGGGAAGGGCACGAGCAATCATTACCTTTGGATTCCAAACCCGCACATTTAGCGGGCCCTCTTCGATGGCTTTTAATAGCACGGGCTGTGGCCATGCCCATTTACTCAAGATGGGGAAGAATTTGGCGAGGATGACTGCACTTGTTGCATGCGGGTAGAGCTGGCATATTCGTGCAACGAGCATAGCCCAGGCAACGCCACCAGGAAATCCCATTATGTTAGCATAGATTGCCCGTCCTGTGTTTATATTAGTCTAAGAATCCTAAATGAGTGAACGAAGCACATACGCTGAGCCCACAGTTTGATTGCTCGTAGGGCGAGTCGGAAGACTTTTTGCTCCGGCACCAGTTCAAGAATTTCGTCCGTAACACGAGTTCCATTAAGACACCGAAGGCACGTCTCTTCAACACCTCGGAGTAAGTTGTTATCCTTGAGCGTTAGGCTTTTTGGAACTTGGCTCACAGCAAGCCGTGCGATGATCAAGTCTATGCTGATACCAGAGTATTTGAGTTTAATAATGGGAACGAAGGCTGCAGGAACTGGCGTAAGTTCTTCAATTTGGTTCGGTCCCGCTCGCTCAAGAAGCAGACGAGGGAAGTGCTCAAAAAACTCTTCTCGGGAGACGTGTTTAGGTACAACAACGAGAGTATCGATGTCCGAGCCTGTAGAAAAAAAATGTTAATACTCCTACACCTAAGTGAAACACATTTGGACCATGTTTGCCCTCGACATAGTTGCTGTGACGTACCAGGGCCATAAACACCCAGACGATAGCTTCCGTAGGTGAAAATCTTCCCGCCGGCAGACCTTGCAATCGTTTCCGGCAGTCCCTGCTGTCGGCTCACCCGGTAAACGAACTCTTCGGTGATTTTCTGAAGAGAATGAAGGACGTTAACCCTTAGCGTGATATCAGCTCTCCTGTTCACGAACAGGTGATTGATCTAATTACCTCTTGTCGCTCTCTTCTTTGCTCTCAAACGTATTCTGCCGCTTCAGCTCCTCGAGGAGCGCGTTGTTCGCTGCGATCTCAGATTCGGTGGGCAATGAAGTAGATATTGGAGGCGTTACGCCCCATTGGCGGGAGGTCATGACTGCGGTTGAATGTCGAGGGAGGTTAGTCGGTGGCTGGTGTGTCCGAATTTAAAATACGACTTGGAAGTGTTTGATAATTCGGACAAATCCAGAGTCAAGAAGTCGCGGAAGGAGGGGGAGAACGACACCCTGACAAGACGTTGTAGTCTATAGAAGATGAGCTTTCCAAATAATGAAAAGCGGCGGTTGGTTGTGGAAAGCAGAGTAGCATTCGCTTTAAGTCTGCTCGCTAAATCCAGTATAGTCGCGACCAACTCAGCACTCGTGCTTCCAGACTCACAGAAAAAATCCCTGCCACCGACTTATTTTCAACGGTCTAATGAATGCAAGGAGAAAGCCGTGCATCGTATTTGGTTCCGGGCGGATTTTAGCAATACAAGAAGGCAGCACGAGACATTCAGACTCCTTCAGAGAGACCCAGACGGTCGATTAGTTTGCCATTGGACCGTATGTGGATTGGGATCTGAAGTCTCCAGGATGCACAAGATGTATGAATAGAGAGCCAATTTTGATAACTTCAAGATAGTGGGCTAAAGGCTTATCACTATTTAAGGGGAAAAAATGCGATGCGTATATCTTCATTCATTCGGCTCTTCTGCTCGGGAGTCTGTAGGATTGTAACATGAACGTAACTTTCAATCCACCCTTACCAGGTGCTGAGTTTAGAAATGCTAGATCCTAGATCTCTTTACCCTGAGCAAAAATATTGGAAGAACCTATTTGATAATTCACCTGCTCATATATCAATTACAGGGGTTGATGACGTCTAGAGTGGGCTTGACCCGCATTTCCGTCGCTACATCGGCATCACCACAACGGCTTTGACCCAATGTACATGTTACACAGAATTCCCAAAGTTTTCACAAGGTATTGTGTTCACGGGCACCACCTTGGATTTCACTAACTGCAACGAATAAACCGCCCCATCCGCTACATTCCGCTGACTGAGGCAACCAATTACTCGAAGCTCATCAGAATACAGACGTGCAGAATGTCTCAAGCATACGAGAAGCGTGCGGACGAGGAGAATTCCGTAAAGCGTAATCCGCATCCTGATTTCAATAAGGTGCAGGCCTCACGGCCAGATTGGAGCGACTCCAGCGCATGGCATTATACGAAGACGAAAGATCTGAATTGGAAGTGGGGCCAGGGCGCCAATGATGGCGGGGAGTCTCTGAAAAAGAAGCATGTTGAGATAAATCCGTACGAGGAGGGACGTATGTTAGCCTGCCTCTGTGTTTGATTTAGCTAAAGAAATACTGAGAAGGCACAATTCAGGACCACCGGTTTCGAATTACAAGCTCCTGATTTCTGGAATCATTCCAAGACCAATTGGTTTCATCAGCACGATGGCCAAGGATGGTGAGGAATTCCCTCGCAAATTATTTCCGCTTCCAGATGCTTATCTTTCAGAGCAGGTTCGTCGACAAATCTAGCTCCTATGAGCTACACACAAGTCGTGAATCATGACCCGCCGATTTTCTGTGTTGGGTTCTCCGGAGGACTAGACAATGCCAAAGACAGTCTGAAGAACCTTAGCGAGTCCAAGGAGTGTAAGAGCACGAAATCCCTACTGAAACTGCTAAGAAATTTCGAGGAACTGAGCCCGAATAGGTACCATTAACATAATTTCGGAAAACTTCATAGAAGCTGCGAATGCAACATCAATCAATGCACCATACGGGGTGTCAGAGTGGGCTCTGTCAGGGCTTCACCCTGCTCCCACAACTATGGTTAAGCCAGCTAGAGTTGCCGAGTCTGTCTTTTCAGTAGAAGGAAAGCTTCTCGAACTCAGGGAGTTTGAAAGCAAAGCCATTCCAGGCAAAAAGACTGGAGTTCTTGCCATCATAGAGGGAGTCAACTTCTGGGTGCGTGAAGATGCTATCAACGAAGAGAGAAACCAAGTCGACCCTGCTGTGAGTGATCTCTTAAAGACGCCCTTCTCACAAAACCGTTCTAAGGATTTTGTCTGTGTCCAGGTATTGAAGCCAGTGAGCCGCCTTGGCGGGATAACGTTCGCCCGTACGACGGAGGCTTTCGAAATTCCTCGTCCAGACTTTAAGAAGACTATCGAGTCTTCTGAGGAGGCAAGGAAGCTAATCAAGTTCAAGGTGTAGATCCGGGTTGTATCCTTTTGCTTTTATAGAAGTATCTTCTGCGTCCTGCCCTTTAACTCCCAATCAATATACATCGAAATTGGCCCGAAGGACCAAACGTGAGATTGGCAATGCGTGCACACATATAACTACTAGGAGGAAAACAATCCTCACTTCAGGGTTGAAGCATTTCGTATTTGGATGTGGTGTGGCGGTGCAGCATCAAGGAGCTCTCCTGGTTGGGCGGACCGTAGGCACTGTAAGCGCGGCGAATACTTCAGCCGAACTGAGGCGCAAAGAGGTTATTCACGTTATGGCCGTGCTCAAAACACGAGCAGTGAAACTCTGCAAACGCGCTTTGTCGGAAATGGCTGGCTAGTCCAGTGGCGCAGAAATGAATTGAAATTTTAAAGTGTATCTCGTATGCAGCCGACCTGTTTTTTCGTAACCGTTTGTGATCTGGCTCGTCAGGACGCCAAACGCTGAGAGTGTACATGTGGGTGGCTGCTTCAAAAATACATGGAGTACTCCGTGCTGTGAAGATGCCTAAAGAAAATCGTAGACGGGAGCCATGGGGGAGTAGAATCGTGGAGGCAACGATTGTTGGTGTCTCACTGGACCAGTCCTATTGTTCGTGGTGGGGGAGCAAAGGGAATTTTTTCCTTTGAGTTCTCACACACATGTCTCAGTCCCGCAGATCGATACGGAGACAAGGCTGAATAGCTGCTAGCTGGGTTATTCCAGTCCCATGCCCACGACAGAGGTCGGTAGGAGTGGAGCAAACAAAGGAACCCGATTGTGCGGTAGCCCTAGGTTCGCGTACGGCTTAGTGAAATACATAGCACCTAGAATACCAGACCTGCATACCTACAATACCTGCCACTCCTTACAAGACTCTTCCGAAGGCCAGGGAGCATCGGAAGGGCAAGGCAAGACGAGACGAGACGAGGCAAGACATCCGCAATCCGTTCTCCATTTTCCATTTTCCCTCTCAGTCCAGGACGCACACATCAGCCTCCAGGTCTACTGCGTAACAACCGAAGCCCGATAAGCTACGACAAAAGGGTCTCGGCCGACCCACACTCTACCCGCCCTCTGCATCGCGCAGCAGAGCACTGCATTCACTCGACTTCGCTCGAGTCAGTCGCTCGCTCAGAGGCAAAAAAAGAGTGACTAGGCCCGACACACAGGCGGACAAGCAAGCGGGGGGAGGGCCAGCGAAAAGGTATTCGTGCTCAGTGCTCAGCCGCACACCAAGCCCAACTACATCCCGCTTACAAGCCTCCACCGACAGAAGTCCCCGTCAGGCTCCCTCTCGTGTCTTAAAAAAGGGTTGACCCACCTGCAACCGCAATAATCCTTCCCCTCTTTCTACCCTAGGCAAATTTATGGATTTGATGAACTCACGTCTGAAGAACCTTGGGTTTGGCTCCAGGCGCAAAACCTCTGCAACGAACATCGCATCTCTAAATCACTCGCCCCCACCCGTCGGACTGACTGGCGGCCCAGCGCCCTCAGGCAACAACTCTTCAACTTCAAGTCTCCCAATGAATCAAAATCAACTCGGTAGGCCGCCGAGTTACACCTCGTACCCGCCTGCTCCTGGCGGGATGGTTCCTCCTCCTGTTATCGGCGGTCGTCCTACCTCTCCCATGCCTCCTGTCAACCCACACATGGGACCACCACCGATCAATACCGCCGCGGGACCTGGTAGTTATCCATCTCAGCAAACTTTGGGAGGGATGGGACCTCCTCAAGGAGGGCCACCGGGATATGGAGGTTATGGCGGCGGTGGTGGAGGAGGGGCACCTCCTCCACCACACGGTGCTCCCAACCCAGTTTACGCGCCACATAGAGGCTCTGCTGTGGAGGTTGAAGGAGCTGTACGGAGTAAAGCGCAGTTGATTGTTGGAATCGATTTTGTACGTATATACACCTTTGGGAAACTGGTCAGGAAAAGTGCTAATGCAGCAGTAGGGCACAACGTTTTCTGGTGTTGCTTTTGCCTTCGCGACAAATACCGAAGCAAAGGAGGATATAATAACGGAATGGCCTGGAGCTGGAAATCAAACAAAACAAAAGGTAATCTACCCTTTATGCTGTCGTACTAGCGAAAATTCCCTCAAATATATCGAGGATGCGGTGATCGTTTTGAGATCAATTTAACTAACCATTTAAAACAGATCCCGACTGTCCTATACTACGACCAATATCAGAAGGTAGTTGGGTGGGGTCCCGACATCGCGGATGCTTTGGCGCCAACTGGGTATCCAAAACCTGGCGTTCAAAAGGTGGAGTGGTTCAAACTACAACTGATGCTTTCGGGCAATACTTATATCGATCCCATCAATCTCCCACCCCTGCCACCAGGCAAATCAGAAATTGATGTAGCTGCCGATTACCTTTTCAAACTCCGTCAAGCCATGCGAAACCAATTACAAAAAACCCTTGGTGAGGTATTCAATAGAGAAGAGCGAAATATTCGATACTTCCTGACTGTCCCGGCCATCTGGAACGATGCTGGCAAGGCAGCAACTCGAGCTGCCGCTATTCAAGCTGGGTTCCTTCGAGATGAAAACGATAATCGTCTAACACTGATCACGGAACCAGAGGCGGCTGCCATGTTCTGCTCTAAAACGGGTCTATTAAATCTTAAAGTGCACGATGCAGTTCTGATCGTCGACTGCGGCGGTGGCACTGTCGATTTGATCGCCTACGAGGTTGAGGAAGAAGTGCCTTTCTCCGTTGCTGAATGCACTGCTGGTTCTGGTGACTCGTGTGGCTCAACCGCTCTCAACCGGAATTTCAGCAACATCCTACGAGCGAAGATCCGAAAGATGAAGTTGCCAGATGGTTCGAAGACGGCCGGGAAAGTCTATGCCAAATGTATCATGGACTTTGAGAACAGAATCAAGGCCGATTTCAGAAACAACGGACAGAAGTGGGCTGTAGACGTTGGTATCGAGGCTGAGTTTCCCGAGGCGGGTATCGAAGAAGGCTACATGACATTTACGAACGAGGAGATTCTCCAGTGCTTTGAGCCAGTCGTCAATAGAATTCTAGAATTGGTACGGAACCAGATTATCGCCATCCAGGCACAAAATAGACAGTTGCAGGTACGTTTATCTTCCCCAATGCTTTACCGACCGATATGTGAGTCTAATGGTTTCCAGAATGTCCTTGTTGTTGGTGGCTTTGGTGCTTCAGAATATCTTTTCCAACAGATCAAGCTACACGTACCGCCTCAATTCCAAGCAAAGGTCGTTCGACCCATGGACTCAGTGGCCGCTATCGTCAAAGGCGCAGTTACAGCCGGTATAACGGAGAGAGTCGTCACTTCTCGTGTGGCTCGCCGACATTACCTAATGGCAACACTTCAACCGTTCAAAGAAGGTCATCACCCAGAACAATATCGTGTTCCTTCACTCGACGGGAAGGACCGATGCAAGTATACTAGACAGATTTTTGTCCAGAAGGGCCAGCGTGTAAAGATCGGGGAGCCCGTGAAGGTCTCATTCTTTAGACAAGTTGCCCCCGGCGCGACCTTGATGTATGAGGACATCCTGTACGCCTGTGATGATGACGTCTGCCCGGAATATACCAAAGATCCACGTAAGATTCGCGCATTTCATGAAATTGAGCGTGTGAGGACATCTGCTGACATTGATCCATTTCCCCAGGTATAAAGGAAGTTGTGACACTTACTTCGGATCTTTCTCGTAAGAACCTCGAGAAGGATTTCGAACGCATGGATACACCCCAGGGAACGTTTTATCGAGTATACTTCGACATCTATCTCACACTTGACGGCAGCGAGTTCAACGCTGAGTTGGTGTGTCAAGGTGAGGTTATGGGACGCTGCACAGCGAAGTTCCGGTAGACGATAATGCAATCGACAATCTAAAAAGGCGGGGTCCGCACGCCGACAAGAGGAAAAAGAAAAAGTCCACTGGGGATGGCTTGTCATAGACAATTTCTGTTCTTATGCACTGATATCTTTCCCGTTACTACGAAAATTGCATGTACCCCCCCGAAATACATATCCTGGATCTGATCTACGAATTTTTTTTCCCCTCAACACCAGCTGCCCCTTGAAAATGGCGTTGCACAAGATTCTCCCGCATCTTCCGCACAACCACTTTCTGTCCCTGAAAAGATTTTATTTGCGGAGAGATTACCGTTGTAATTACCGACCTTCCCTCTACCCCCTGAACCGTGACGTCTTTTCTCGTATTTGTTTCTTTCCTCCGTTTACGCCCATTCCTCATGTTTAAACGGCTAGCTAGGTCTTATGAATTAAATGCGTTTGATGAGATGCTTCGAAGCTGCGTTTTTTGGTGATCAACCACAAGCTAGGAGATTTATTGATCAATGCGAATCTATCATTATGCTGCTATTGAATCTCACATAAGAGGAGGGCGGAAATGGGACAAAGGAGACGCATGCCAGATGCAAGGTACCTATGCTATCCTATGCTATGCCACTGTCGTGTATGCCGCTATAGTATGCTGATGCAAATTACTCCATTGGTCTCAAGGAATGAGAATGGGAAAAAAACACTTTTGTCCTACCCCAGAGAATGCGTGCCAAGAAACAAAAGAAAAAACACCAATTAAACCCGATCTGAGAAACGCCCGATCTTCCAAGAGGAGGGGAGATCCACGATAACAGATAAAAGCAGAAGACACAAAACGTCTTCAGTGGATCAAAAAGGACAAGTGCCACCCTACCGTCGCCATAAGGAGGAGAATCGTAAGAAGGGCCTCCGCCTTCCCATTGCTAAAAGCTAATGCAGCTCTAGAGCAGGTGTACCCCTGGGTCATCCAATACGCGCAGTCTCCCTGGTGCCCAGCGGTTTGGACTCCAGCGTTAGCGCCCATCGTCCCGCCCATCGCCGACCCGCCCATCGTCGCGTCCGTCCCTGCATTTGTGCCTGTAGAGCTACCCGAAGATGAAGACCCAGTCCCTGCTCCACCGGCAGAACTCCCGCTCGGTGCGCCGCCGGTGAATGTTCGTCCGTTGCATGTCCCTGTGGGGTTAGCGCGCTTGGTGGGATCTCCACCATATTGGATAACAGCACCCGGAGATGGGAATACGACGTCCACGTTCGCAATTGTTGCACAGCCGTTGCCAATGTTAGCCAGGAAGATGGTTGGGCCGCTGAGAGCTCGTGGTGATAGAGGAGCGCTGCTACTGCTACCACTGCTGCTAGTGGGGCTAGCACTGCTACTATCACTGCCACAGGTGCTGTTGTCCGGGGCTGTGCGCTCGACAATCTGGTGCTCAAGAATCCTAGGCTCAATGCTGCGACGTCTCCCACCGCCGCTCCCGATTGTTACGACGGCGCAGTTCATGTACATCTCTCGGTTGCCGATTTCGTTGAACCATGTCCTGTGAGAGGTTGTTAATCGGACGGAAGGACGCCGTGAGGGATGTTCTGGGGGCCTTACCATGCAAATATTACTTCGGCGGCGCGCGGCGCATTGCTAGGGATCTGACCTGTGAAGGTCTGATCAGTGCCAGTTGCATGCGGGCAGTCGCCGATCCATGACTTGATGACGGTGAATGTTGCTCCCTTGTCGTAGGAGAGCGATGCTTGGCATGAACCACCGCCATGGACCGCATCCCCGTCAAGCCTTGCATGTTTACGTCAGCGCTGGTTGGCCGAAGCGGAGAAAAGGGTACCAAGCCGCTACTGCACTATGCGAGAAGCTGTTGTTTATGATGGACGCAGATGGACACAGGTGGACACAGATGGACGCAGGTGGACACAGATGGCTCAGATGGACTTAATTAAACACTCACTTGATGGTAAACTGGCCGCCAGGCTGGTACGCCGCGACCGAGGCTGCAGCCTGACTGCCCAGATATTTCAGCTCACCTTTGCATGGATAGTCGCTGCCCGAGCTCGACAATGGCGACGTATAGTCATAATCTTCCACGCCATACTGGACGTTCGGATTGCTCTTGTAATTGATCGACGGGGGCTCCGACATCGCCATGTGCGCTGCACATTTCTTGAACCAAAACTGAGTTTGTGCGAATAGCAGGCAGGCAGTTGCGCCGTACGTGCGGATTCTTCTAGCATGCATCTTTGTGAAGCTGAAGTGCGCTCTCAGAACAGCGCGAAAGAAGACGAGAGTGGCAGTAAGCTATAATAATAATGATGAGAAGGAAATAGGAGCAAGAGAGTGGCTTCAAGGATCCTGCCGTTGAAAAGGTGACGATGCGCGAGGGTGCAGCGTCTGGGGCGGGAGTGCGCAATTTATGTGCAAAGCTGTCTAGCGCATCCATGGGAAAGCAGAAATGAATGTGAATGCGGTGAGCGGATGGATGATGAATGGGGAAAACAGTCAACACGACTGACAATCAAAAGGCGCACCGGTCACAAAAGAAAACATTTCACGAGTGAGTCGAGGATTGGACGACGGGGGGGGCGGACAATCACCCACGCTCTCTCGCAAAGAATATGAGCGCAATAGAAAATGAATGGCGTGAGGCCCATCGTCGTGGTCGGGGAGGGGGGAGGTGTGCGGACCATCCCATGTTGGGGAGAAGTGGTAAAGTGGATGGCGTGGGAGGGGTGTTACCAATGAGAGGGAACCACGACTGTGGGGAGCCGTTGTAGAATTAAGCAGTCGGAGCAGGACCTGCATGGCCAGGAGATCGTTGGCAATTGTCTCAAATAAGTCTCTCATTTACCAGCACGACGACGCCGATATCGTAGGGCGGACGTCCCGGGTCGTGGTGATAAGGATCCACGCCTAGCCGCCATGCGACATGCTTGTTGCCTCGCACCTCGCACGACGGTACGCAGCGAGCGGGAGCACAGCACGGCGTACGCACGCACGCACGCACGCAAAGCATTCTAGATAAAATATTGAGCCAGCACAGAATAGGATCGAGCATATATATATATATGTATATACTGAGTGCATTCGCTGCCCTGCCCTGCCCTGCCCTGCCCTGCCTTGCCCGTGGAATCTGCTGTGTTGCTGGGCAGCGGGTGCGGCAGGCGTATATTGCACAGAAACATCTTGGGGGTTTTGCGAGATGTTGTGGTGTTGTCCACCGTCCACTGTCCGCTGTCCACACGCTGTGTGACCACACTGTTAGCGAAGCGAGACGCATGCAAGGGCAAGAAGACCGGCCGGGACTGGCACTTGGCAGCGGTCATGCGATTGGTCCGTGGTTCGGCCAATATCATTCATCCCCCAGCGATGGCTGAGTCGGCAGGGCTGCTGCTCTTCGCATACCGCAAGACTCAAGGCTGGCCCATTGCAGTTTAGTGGCCGCGATGTACTCCGTAGCCTCGTGCCTGCCCTGGATCGACAAATATTCTTGCCGAAAGCATCTGTCCATCCTCAATTGTCGAATCCAACGTGAGGGTCAGCAGACATAAATCAGCACCCAAAATGCCTGTATCTATTGGCAGCTGCCTGCCTCTTTTCGCACCCGATGGCTTTCCGCTAGAAGCTGAGACTACTACGCCGCCCCCACAAGTTCAGCGGAACGAGTGCGGAGTACGGAGTATGCGTACTACGTATGCATGCGGCCATCGCCGTAGAGATGATCTGCTTGGCAGGCTGAGCATTTCTCGGCGTCTCGGCGGGTCCGTTCTCGTTAAATGTCGAGCATATACTCCGTGCCTCGTAGCGTAGGGACACCTCTTTGCCCTTTCCTTGCGGCACCTTCCGTGCTACCTCCATTCTCAACCGTTTCCCTCGATTTTGCTGTCCCTGGGTATGTACCCCTAAGCACCCAGTAAGCTCCTTCCTTCTTGGCCAAGATCTCGGGCCTGATGCCTTCCTAAGCTCAGCCCTGGGGTTCCCTCTCCAATTTATAGCCCCCCAACCTTCAAGATTACCGTCCAGCAACCTCTCATCCTCCGCTCCGCGAGACTCATTGCGGAGCATTGCACTTGTTACAACCGTCTCACCACGAGCTTCCCTGTTTCCAAACACTCCTACTCTAGGTTGTTTGGAACCCGAGTCCAAAACCTCCGTAGTCCAACTTCGAGGAATATCTCGACGACTACTCCCCTCGGCACAATGGATAGCATGTACACTTCTCCTGTACCGCCAGGCAGTGTTAAGAGGCGAGGCAAGAAACTGGTCGTCTGTTGTGATGGTAAGCCATGGTGCCTTCCCAAGTCCTTGAAGCAGATTGTCAAGCCGTCTGTCAAGCATACGTCGCCCAGCCAGCATCGTGGCAGTGCCGCACGGCATATGGTTCTTGGAGGATTTCCTGGTGTTTCTTGTGGCTATTATTACGGTACAATAAGTCATGATCATGGATTTTGCTGGCTTGTTACAATCTCCGTGTCCCAGTGCGACAATTGTCAATGCAGGAAGTATCTGAGCCTAAAATTGGGGTTGGAAGAGCTCTGAGGGTCTCTCCAAGACCTAGTGCTGCTTATTGAGGATATACTTGCATTGACTTATGGTTTCACTGCGACTGCGTGCATATGTTGAAGTAAGCACTGTAGATCTCAATGCTAACCTCAATTTTACCTAGGAACCTGGATGGACGCGGATAAAGGATATGTGAAGGATCATACATGGTGGCCCTGGTCGACTGGCCATCTCCAAGTCCCTAGCAATGTCACTCGAATTGCCCGTTCTATTTGCCCATATAACGCCAATGGCAAGAACCAGATAGTTTACTATCAAGCTGGTGTGGGCACGGGGCTGACTGCTTGGGCAAAAACGCTCGGTGGAACGACGGGCGAAGGCCTATCTGAAAATATCCGTGAAGCCTATGCTTTTCTGGCCCACAACTATCAGGAACCGGATGAGAATAACGAAGGCGATGAGATTATCCTCATTGGTTTCTCTCGTGGGGCATTCACCGCAAGGAGTATTGCTGGGTTCATCGGGTGTGCTGGTGTTCTTACAAAGTTGGGAATGGACGACTTCTACAACATCTTCAAGGACTATGAGAAGAAGTGGGAAAAGGATTGGCAGGATGAATACTACACGAGGTCCCCGGACAGACCCTTTCCGAATAGACCAAAGATTTCCGACCCGGTGTACGGCCAGGAATTGGAGAGGGTAGAGCAAACATCACCATCCCCGGCAAAGAACCACCGCAGCTAACTGGGGTACCAGCTAAAACTGTCGAGGCTTACTGAAGTGAAGATTGAAGTTGTTGCTGTTTGGGACACTGTCGGTAAGAGCTTATCCAATGTGACGTTGTGCGATGAGCGGCTCACGGTTACTCCGTCAAGGTTCTTTGGGTATCCCGCGGGTTTCCTGGCTAGACCGTTTGCCTTGGACTTCAGAAGTCAACAAGGAGTACTCGTTTCATGACACAACCCTAAACAATCGAATTAAACATGCTTTCCAAGCCCTCGCTCTGGACGAGAAGCGTCCGCCCTTCTCTCCCGCCGTGTGGGAGAGACCCGGGCAAATCGAAACGGTATTTGACTACTTTTACTTTGAGAGCGTTACTAGTTCTAACGGCTGGGCTTGCACAGGAGCTTCTACAGGCCTGGTTCCCTGGCGTCCACTGCAGTGTCGGTGGCGGGAACGACGATCAGGAACTCGCAGACATAACGCTGGCGTGGATGACCTCAAACCTCGAGCGATTCCTCACCTTTGACCCAGACTATCTGAAGTTCCAGTATGAGACAACCAAGAAGTACGAGCTAGAACACTTCAAGGTGGAAAGGAACTGGGGTCTAGGTAAGCGGAGTTAGATTATCGAACAAACAAGTGGCTACCGACTGGCCTCGCTGTTCTAACACCAATTCTAACGCGCAGGATTTATCCCGAATTCCTCTACTGGCTTTTTGCGTCTCGCCGGAAAAACGGTCCGCACCCCGGGCCGCTACTGCAAGGTCGATCCTGACACAGGCAAGCCGACTAATATTCCCCTCGAAAACACAAATGAGTACATCCACTCTAGCGTCCGCGTTCGCCTCGGCTTGAAGGACGCAAAGGGTATCGACGATAAGAATGAGTATCTGTGCGAGGCTCTCGATGGGTGGACTCTGGAAGGCTTGGATGTAGATGGAGACGGGGTTGTTGACGCTCCGCAGACGGAGATCAGATGGAAGTATAAAGACGAGAATGTCCTACCGCTGAAGGAGGATATCCTTGGGGACACGGAGTTGGACCTTTTGAGGAGGTACGACGATATGGCGCGCAAGGTGCTCAAGATCGCGCCGGTGTCGAGGCTTAGCAATGAGTTGGCTAAACAAACTGAGGTCGGTGACTCGGGCGGACAGTAATGGCGAGGATTCCTACTTCCGTTCACTATGGGTTGAGGTGTGCATCTGCTCTATATGTCGGGCATGGGAGTACTGGCTTCCCTGCATTCAGGCCTGGCACCTTTCTGGCCGTGGAGCTCTGCACGTTCTTCTATATATTAATAGTCATTGCTATTGCACCCACGCATATCTTCTTTTTATCTTCTGTCTTAGCATAGTGGGTTGTCTGTTATGTATCAGTTATTAGGGGCTAGTAACTCATGGCTCCGTTGCACGCCTGTTTTTCGACTGCTATACTGGACTGATAGTGAAGGGTTACAGAAAAGGAGGTATGCCATGTGCCCCACCATGCATGCATGCAAAGGATTCCTCGGTAAACACAAGCCCACCAAGCATTCGAAAGGCGTAGAAGGTACCATACACACCCATACACGCCCACATACTCACGTCATCGGAACAAGCTCCAACTGCCCAATCCAACATGCGCTCAACAGCCTCACCGCCCGGCATATATTCACAACCCCATCCTCATAATATAACGCTTGTATCGTAAGCAGACCATCCAACCTCACAACGCAATGTCCACTCCTCCCATCCTGCTCCTAGGCGGCCACGGCAAAGTCGCCCGCCTCATGACACCTCTCCTGTTAGCAAACGGACACGACGTTACGAGCATAGTCCGGGACCCTGCGCACGTGCAGGACATTCTGGCTCTGCAGCCACAAACACTAGAAGGCGCGCAACCAGAAAGCAAGAAGCCTGGGAGGGTACAATGCTTAATCCAAAGTCTAGACGACGTAAAGACCGCTGAGCAGGCTCGGGCCGTTATCGACGAAGTTCGCACGCAAGGCTTCGGAGTAGAATACGTCGTCTGGTCCGCCGGCGCAGGCGGGAAAGGCGGGAAAGAGCGAACCTACGCAATCGACCGCGACGCATGCAAAGCGTACGTCTCCGCCTCCCTGTCCCCGGGATCCGGAGTCAAGAAATTCCTCTTGGTTTCCGCGCTGCTGTCCAGACGAGATCGCGCGCCCTGGTGGACCGACGACGATTGGGCCCTGATACGGGAGACGCAGACGACGATCCTGCCGGACTACTACCGTGCGAAACTGGAGGCGGACGAGTTTTTCACTGCGCTCTATTCTATGAATAAGGAGGGCGAGGGTATAGTGCCAACTATCCTGCGTCCGGGGGGGCTGAGTGATGAGCCTGCTACGGGAAAGGTGCAGTTGGGTAGGACGGCGGTTAAGGGCATGGTTACCAGGGGAGATGTTGCGGAGGTTGCTGTGAGGTTGTTGGAGGTGGAGGGTTGGAAGGGGGGGTGGGTCGATGTTTTGGGGGGGCATGAGGAAATCGAGAAGGCGGTTGAGAGGGTTGTGAGGGAGGGTGTGGATTCTGTGGTTGGAGAGGATGTCGAGGGGATGAAGAAGCGGGCGGGTCTTGTGTGAGGAAGGGGATTCCCAGATGCCGGGAAGCGTTCTAACGGTATTGATACATGTGTGTTTTGTTGTAGCGCAGCTGTACACCGGAAGCGGCTTCACAACGATACATCACTTCTCAACGCGATGGAAACGCAGAATTACAGTTGTAATTGAGCTTTATTGCACAATTTAAGAGTCAAGAGTACAAAAATACGCACAAATAGAAAGACACCAAGTCGCCTCATACCCACCACATACTGTATAGATTGCCCGTTGCCATTGAATACACTCTAATGTTGCCGCACATTAATCTACGCCCACCATTCACCGTCTAGCCAGCGGTTGAACATATCCAAACTACCCTCCGGCTGGTCCAATGGAACCATGTGGCCGGCGGCATGGACTCTCAAGAAAGTGAAGTTGCCGTGAGACTTGACACCACCGATCTGCTTCTTGTTGTCCGAGCTCAACATGAGATCGTGCATCGGTTCCTTGGCAAACGCCTTTTGACCTGGCCAGGGCAGAGCCTCAGTCCAAGCTTTGTTTCCGAGCCAATTGCAGATGAAGTCAGCGTCACCAGCGTAGATCAGAACGGGGATCTTCTCCAACAGACCGGGCACAAGGCGGTGGAACGGCTGCATCCAATCACCCTGGAAAAGGAAGTTGCGATTGATATCAAAGTTGCAGCTGTCATACTTAGAGACCTCAACGCCTAGAGCTTCCATCACGCTCTTTCGGTTGAGGTACTTGCTGATCCAGCCAAGCTGGGTATAGCAGAGGTTGCCGTTGTCTTCACACTTTCCGCGGATATCATAGACATTCTGACCAGTGCGTTGATATGGCCCGAGAAGAGCATTGTTGCAGTAGATAGACGCAGGGACGCACGACCAGACGCTCTCGCTGTCGTAGCAGTTCTGGATGAGACTGGCGCATCGCGGGTAAGCATTCTCCATAGCCTGGCACTCGCCGTCATCAAGGACTGCTGGCCAACCGCCCTCACCGCAGGCCATAGGCTTGTAGTACTCGTATTGAGTAAGCCCATCAGTCAAACCGTTACCGATAAGAACAGATTTCAGGTTGATGTTTGTGTTTTTGTGGGCGAGGATCTCGGACGCGAAAACTGGGATGTAGTGACCAGCGTACGATTCACCAGCAATGTGGAAATCTTGTTCCGCATACTCAGGGAACTGCTTAAAGAATAGTGTGAGAAGCGCATAGACATCTTTGCCGGCAGCGATTGTGTTGCTGACAGAGCCGCCGCTATAAGAGTAGCCGACGTTCACGGGCTGATCAAGGAAGATGACTGAAGCGTTTGAATTCCATGAGAATGGATTGTTGACGACTTTGAGATCCTCATCGATGGAAGCAGGCCCGAGCTCGAGGAAGAGTCCAGTGAGCGATGAACATCCGGGACCGCCGTTTAGCCATAGAACCACCGGGTCGTTCTTTGGGTCGTTGCGAGATTCAAAGAACCCTAAAGATCAGTTAATATCCTATTAGGTTATTCTAGCGAAATGTCAGATACTCACAATAGAAGAGATGCTTATCGCTCTCCTCGTCGTCCAAGTAGCCACTGAACTGCTTGACACCAGGGTCAATGCCTAGCTTGCTCGTATCGACTTTCTTCGCTCTCAGATTGTAGTGTTCAAGCTTGCCATCGATCTTTCTCTGTTTCTCGCCGTTGGCATTCTCAATCCACAGGTTCTGTATATCTGCGCCTTTGACCACGTAGTCCCAGTGACTGTCCGGTCGGCGGATATGCGGCTTTGGACTGGAGAAAAACGTCCCTGTAGCTTGCTCGAATGATTGAGGGAAACGCAGTGCCATCTCATCCCAAAGTTCGCGTGCCTCCGTTGAGAGGGACTTGAGCGACTCCGCTAGAGAATGCAGTGGTTTAGCCCATGCCGGTGATGCCGAGTTTAGGACCTTCGAATGAGATCCCTTCGGAGCCTTCAGAACATGCTGCTGCGGAGCTACAGCCGCTGCGGCTGCACCCAGAAGAAGCGTAGATACTAATAGCTTCATGGCGTTGTGGTGGGTGATAAGCTGATGAAAGAAAGGGAAGGTGGACGTTGAGGGCTGCTCAGATGACTCGGAAGCGTGCGGCGGGGAGGCTTATCGCCAACCAAAGTGAATGAGATAAGTGCTTTGAATGACAAAGTGAAGTACTTCGTAGAAAGAACAGCAAGTTAATGCAGCAGACTTAGCTTAGTAGCAGGAGATGGAGGGGACGCCGACGTGGATGACGGTGAGTGCGTTGTTGATGAGAGGTGTGGAGTGGAGCAGAGGACGAACGGGTAATAGCGGTGGTTGGGCCTTGGTTGCTAGTGTCGTGGACGGCGTGGTGCCTGAAACCGGCTTCGCTGTTACCGCAGAGGGACTAGCCTACATCGCCACCCACGCTGCCAAGCAAGCTTAGCAACTCACAAGATCACCCCCCCAACCACTTAACTGGAGTTAAGCTTCAGTAGGGGTCACAGAGCCTGAATAGACCCATTCCGATGCAGCTATTCCTCTGCAGTCGTAGACACTGCGGGACCCAAGTCACGTGCGGTAGGTATGTACGGTGTGCGGAGAACCGCATATGCTAGCACTATACCTGATGTAGGCGTATTCGGCGTTCAAGAAGACTGTTGTATTTGTTGTATTTGTTATATTGTGCTACGTAGTGTATAGCTCTGGCTGCCAGTCGCGAAAGTGGCACCTCCATGCGAAGCCACTGCTGACATAAAAGAACTGCCCCGCGAAATCGCTGCAACGCACAGCATAGTCAAAAAGTCACCCATAGCAACAGTATCCCGCAACGAGATATTTGTGTTACAACAGCAGCCAAAAAAAATGCCGATCAATCAGGTGAGAGGTACTCTTGCTACCTGGGAGACGGCAAAGTACTGACCGTAAAATTATCGCAGCCTTCCAACCAGATCAAGTTGACCAATGTGTCGCTCGTTCGCATGAAGAAAGGTACCTGCCTTACCCCGCGATAAACGGAACCCCCCCAATCCGTCACTAACAACATCCTCGAATTGCGCAGGCAAGAAGCGCTATGAAATTGCCTGCTACAAGAACAAAGTCCTCGAATGGCGCTCGGGCGTGTAAGCACAACATGCCCTCAGGACAGAAAAGTTCCATCGCGGCACAGCCTCCTCACTAATTGTTCCAAAACAGAGAAAAGGACCTTGACAATGTCCTCCAAATCCCCTCCGTCTTCCTCTCCGTCAGCAAGGGACAACTCGCGCCCACAGCCGACCTTGCAAAGTCCTTTGGTCCCAAGACCTCCCAGAACGATATCATTCTCGAGATCTTGAACAAGGGCGAACTCCAAGTGGGCGAGAAAGAACGTACTGCCCAGCTCGAACGTCTCCATAATGAAGTCGTCCAGATAGTCGCAGGCAAACTCGTCAATCCCGAGACAAAGGTGGTCTATACGACCGGCATGATCGAAAAAGTTCTCGCGGAACTGAGCTCCAAGCACGAAGATAAAGAGAAACCTGCCGCGGCCACGAAAGGCGGTTCCGCGACGTCCCCAGCCACGCCCCCTGAATCCCCTACAGCGACGTCCCCACCAGCTGAGCCCCCAACCTCTCCGAAAGGCAAGGCGAAAGCGGACCCGGCAAACCCAACTTGGACGGGTGTAGTAACTACACGCTCTGCAAAGTCGCAGGCCCTCGATGCCATGCGCGCCCTAATCTACCACCAAACCATCCCCGTCGCACGCGCCCGCATGCGCCTCCGTGTGACCTGCCCGACTGGCATCCTGAAGCAACACGCCAAGCCATCCGCTGACCATCCTGAGTTGAAGGGGACGGTCAAAGATCGGATTCTGAGTTATATCGAGGAGGTGGTCAGTCAGCAGATGGTGGGAGAGCTCTGGGAAGTTGTGGGATTGGTGGAACCTGGCGATTTCAAGGGGCTAGGAGAGTTTGTGGGTGGAGAGACGAGGGGAAAGGGGAGGGTGGAAGTCTTAGAGACCATGGTAGGAGGGAGCCTTGAGTGAGAGTCTTCCTTTTTGGTGCACTGGGTCGATAAGTAGGATGCATATTTGGCGGTTAGGATCTGAAATGGGGTGAAAGGGGCTAGTGGTTTCCTTGACGAATAACGATTGGCATCTTTCTCCTTCCACGCTCAAATAGGGCCCTTTTCTTATTGCGCTGGTGGGAAGTCATAGTTACGGATGGTTGGATCGGGGCCAGCATTCATAAAATGGAGTTGTTTCAAGTGGGTAAGAAAGCGTTGTAATATCGCCTTTGTGAAAAAGCAAAAGGGTGCACGCTGAAATTATATGGGGTCCAGAGGGAGGACATTTTTTGTAAAACCTTCGGGTTGTCATGGCAGAGACTGACTTGGCCGGGAGGTGAACCTTTGCCGCTTGTGTATTCCGCACTTCCCTAGCCTTTTCTTTTTCTGTCCTGTCGCCTAGTCTAAGATATTTGTTGTCGTGAGTATCAGTGTTATGGGTCGGTTCGCCGAGCATTCGGAGACTCCGTATGCCAGAGAGAAGAACGGAAGCAGAAGCCGATATAGCGAGTGCTTGCTGAATTGATGAATATAGTAGCCATAGGAAGGGCTGTGATGTGTTAGCGCAGGGCGGGCGGTATAGACTTATTGAGTGCTAGAGCCGGTTCTCTATTCTATGGTTAATTAAACGACCAAATTCATGCAACGTTCCACGAATACAGTTTGTATAGCGCGGGAGGTCTGCCATAAAATTGATTAAACATTCATGATGGCGACCACACAGCAAGCCTATAAGGCTGGCCCAGGAATTGGCGAAGGATCCTTTATTTTGAGCATGCCATGAGCGAAATATGCCGAATGTTCAAGCCACCTCTGCTGCAGGTCGGGAAATCTTGGCCAGCATTAAGCCATAGCCATTGAAATCACATAACCCACTACATCACGATCCACCGCCTCTCCGTAAAGCCATCGACACCCCAACACAAAGACGCGATCGAGAATGCCACGTCTAACCCTTCTTCTTCGACACACCAACGGTTCTCCCTCTCCGCCCAGTCGTCTTGGAATGCTGCCCACGCACACGCAGGCCCCAGAAATGTCGCAACCCACGGTGAGCCCGGATCTTCTTGAGGCGCTCGAGGTCTTCACGTAGTTTCGAGTCGACGCCGTTAGCAAGGATCTGCCCGTCTTTGCCGTCGATGATATCACGTTGGCGATTCAGGAACCATGTTGGGATTTTGTATTGTGTCGGGTTTTGGATGATGGTCACGATACGTTCTAGTTCTTCGGAGGTAAGTTCACCGGCACTAAAAATGAGATGTCAGTAGCTGTTCCGTAGTTATAATGATAGGAAATTGAAAGTGAATTTCGAGATTCATTGTGAATGAAGATTGAAGGCAGCCATACCGTTTGTTGAGGTCGACATCAGCCTTTTTGCATACAAGATTGGAATATCGGCGACCGACACCCTTAATCTTGGTCAAGGCGTACATGACCTTTTGCTTGCCATCGACGTTGGTGTTTAGTAGACGCAAAATGAACTGGAAGTTCGACTTCTCTCCCGAGACGAGAGCTGCGATATCGCCAGTGTCAGCTTTGATTCGTCTTTAATAAACACAGGTATTTCCAACAGTGAGTTGTGGGGGGCTCTTACACATGGTGGGCGAGTTTGCTACGTCTTCCTTTGAAGGTGAGTCGTGATGTGGTATTTCCAGTCTTGAGGCTCCGTTAGCACGCAGGTCGCTTATTGTGACTGCTTAGATGCAAATGTACATCACTTAGGGCAGACCCTCGCTCAAAGCGGTTCACGTGACCTCTGAAACTGGAACCTTTATCAGCTGCCACGGGGCTAGGCGTGAAAGCCTTACATTAAGTCTCATAGTATAATATCATCCAAATTCACCTTGTGCGCGCAACAGTTACCCGACGTCAGTACGGAACAGACGTGTTTGAAGACTCAACTCGGATCTGGGGGCCAATGGACGACCACATCGGTTGCAGCGGTCAGTGTCAGGTGGCCGGGTTGTTTTACATGGTTTTTCGGGAGATTACAGGAGCTGTACGCGCTGGGCGTGGGCAGAGCTATACTGAGTAGGCGTACGGCATATGTACTCTATGGTGCAGGATTATCAGGCCGCAAACGATCTCCACACGACGCTATCGCTATGGTGACGCGGCGCGATGTTCGTCATCGACGACCGCGACGAAGGCAACGTGGCTATGAAGGAGCGCATGAAGGGCGCCGTCTAAGCATGATCGGAACGCAATGGTCCCGGCTGCAGCGCTGGTCGTTGAAACCAGGCATTGTTTAGAGCTGCAGTGTGGTGGCCCCCGAGTTTGAGACCGCTGCCGTTTCAGGCCCGGATGGTGCCACTCGATCAGGAAATTTGCCCCTTCTATAGCGCGCCAAGCGAGCCTCTTCCTAACTCTCATGCCGCACTAGCAAGGCCAAGCTTTTCGGCTCTTCGACGATACGGGGTTTTTCCCTACCTGCCGTTCGCCCTAATAGCAGGGCCACACTTTTCAATGCAATTACCGTATAACGCGGCTTTTCTGTCCAAGCCCAGGCGCCCGTAGACCTCGATTCAACTAACCGGGACCCCTTTCAGGGCTTTTCAGGGTACACAGCATTATCAGCATCCGCTCGTATATGTCGATGATACGGAGGTCTGACTTCGGATCTGTCAGAGGCAAACACGGCAACGGGATGGATGTCTTGGAAGGGGCTTTCCGGAAAGCAGGGACGGTGGGCTGCAGGAATTAATAAATAGAGAAAGGTGTCGACCAGATTCCAAATTCTCAGTTTCCTCTCATCATTCAGAGACACATATCCCACAAATAAACAATCCTTTTCTTTCTCCATTCCTTTTTTTCGCCCTAGCGGTGCTGGTTTTATCTTCAATTCAGTACATAATCGATCTTTGCCAACCAACGCGTCTGTGACTGCGGCTTTACTATCGTTCTCTCCTTCGATCAATCAAACTCCAAACGCATCAATTATACAAGCAATTATTCACCATGCATTTCACTGGACCTTCATTCCTTCTCCTAGCGTTAGCTACCCACGTCGGCGTTCTAGCTGGTAGGTTCATCCTGCATGACCATTGACTTAGGCACAACACCTTGCTAAACATGAATTTCGCAGCTCCTGTACAAGAACGTTCTTTGCTGTCTCTGGATGCACGGGAAGCAATTGCCGTCCCCAAACCAGCCTTCGACCCAAAGGCTGATACCGGTCTCCTGCCTCGCGAATTTCTCAATGCCAGGGGCAACGGGAATGACAATGGTGATGGTAGTGGGAAGGGCGGCAAAAAGAACAACGGCAATAGCATCGACCAGGCCGACATCCAGATCAAAATCGACGAAAAGAAGAAAAAGAACCGGGAGATTATTGTCGTGAAGATTACAGAGATTATACGGAAGAACAGCAAAAACGACAAAAACAAGGATAACAAACGGAAGCAGGCCTACAGGAATAAAAACAAGAACAAGGTATGACATTCTGCAGGGGAGGTTTTCAAATTTGCAAGGAGCTCACTCAATCACTAGAATACCATCGTCATCGTTGTAACAGTGATTGTCGAGATTCGGAACGATGACAGAAATGGCAAAAACCACAACAATAACAACAAGAACAGCGGCAAAGGCAGCCACGGTGGCAATCGGACTTGGTACGCCAAACATACTCTCAGTGTCGACAATGGTGCTAGTGAAGAGCAAACCGTCCAGTGTGAGCAGGCATTCCGAATCTGAATCAAAATTATGTTGATGAATGTCGCTAACTTTAATCACAATACAGTAACCGACTATCAAACCACCTACCTCGCCCAAAACACTGGCACCGCTGCCGCCTCGGACGCTTCCGGCATCAATGGTCTTGCTGCGCTGCAAACTATCGACCCTAACGCTCCGTTCCAAATGAACAATGGCACCCAACTCTTGCCCCAAGGCGCCCCAGCTCCGACCTGGTCGGTTGTGCAGCCTGACCCAGCTCAAGCCACTGTAAGTGGAGCTTGAGTTGCCTTGAGGTAGAGTGCGTGCCGGCTTTTCTTCGAGGGGGGATTTCGTCCACTCGCGACTTTTAGCAATTACCAGCCATTAGCTGCTCCTGACGGGCATTTCCCGCCTTTTAGTTGAGCAACTGCATTTGATACTCTAGGAGCAATTATAAATCGGGGCGAAGGAGGGAGTTCTAGGGTTTCTGCTCTTCTGCTGGTCGTTGCAGGATATGTACAACTGCTTCGTTGGAATGAAATACTGAGTAATTAGCGCCGGCGACATGCCGTGGCCGCAGGGTAGAGTTTTTGCCGAAAAATGGTAATTCTAGAATCAATTCCACGATAAATAAAGATTGTGGTTCATATGAAGTCTTCAGTATCATATTCCGGTATGTGTGATTATGTAATGGACCAGAGTTCCCTTTAAGCGGCGACGCGATGCCGTATGGTTGGAGCTTCGTGTACGGACGACTCAATCCACCATCACGCACTTATCAAACAACCGTCCCACGATAAATCAATCTCTACTTTCCTCCCAGAGTCTCTCGTACCAGCTTCTGTCTCTACCGTCTATCTACCATCGTCCCTCCACCCCCCACCTCCAACCCCAGTACATCCTCAATAAATCCTAACAGCCAGCAGCCATGCGGTTACGACACCTTGCTCCCATACAGCTCTTGCTCCTCCCGTCTCTTGTCGTCGCCATCGACGACTGCGCTAATATTCTTGCCGGCGGATATTCTTTCGATCTCCACAAGCTCAGAGGCCCGCACTCTGTTACGGCAACGATCGATAAGACACCACAGAGCTACACAAATTTGACTGTCATACTTGACATCTGCGCCCCCCTAAAAAAGGGTGTGAAGAAGAATAATGAATGCCCAAATGGCACAATGGGTTAATGGCCCCTGCTTTTTCCACCCTCGCTGTATCCAAATCCTGACTCTTTGTCATCCCATACACCCGCTAACGCAGGAACTACCAAAACTCAGTTTGCGGGATCGAACACATGATCAACCCCGCCGACAATACCGACACTGTCACCCGCGTCATTCCTATCGCAGGAGACTTTCCTCACGACGGTCGGCACATAGAGGCACATTGGACACGCTTGAGGACCTCCTCTTCGCACTCGGACTCTACAAAGGAAGGTGTACGCGGCGAATTCCACGGCGGGTTGTACGTAGGGGACAAGCGAAGCGCAATCATAGAGTTTATTTGTGATCACGAACGAACAGGACTAGAAGGTGCAGATCCGCCGAAAGAGAAGGGTGGTAATCAGGAGGAGGATAGGAAGGAGGACGCGCAGAGTGTCAACCGAAGAAAGAACGACAAAGACGAAAATCAAGACCCTTCAAGCTCCCTACAATTTATAAGCTATGACCCCAAGGAGAAGGGGTCAAAGGACTACGTTCTCCGGTTGGAATGGAAGACCCAGTACGCCTGTGAGAAAGATGGAGGGAGTTCAAGCGGACACTGGGGATTCTTTACATGGTTTATCATTATGTGAGTCTCCACACACTTAACTGCAGGCTTCTGAACATGGGTTTATGTTATCAGCATCTTCCTCGCCACAGCAACATATCTCATTTTCGGATCATGGCTTAATTATAACCGCTACGGCGCAAGAGGGTATGTCTTCTATCCCGTTTCCCGCTCGCAATCCTATCTCAATAGATCCGTCAACTCATCAAATTTATGCAGATGGGATCTTCTTCCTCATGGTGACACGATCAGAGACCTCCCCTACCTAATGCGCGACTGGACGCGGCGGGTTGTCAGCACCGTGCAAGGCGGAGGTTCGAGAGGCGGATATAGTGCTGTTTAAAGTGTTTACTATATTTCTTTGATTCTGATCGATTTTCTCTTGGTTCACACATTGGGGGTTAACATAGCTTTTGTCATCACTGAAAGAATGCGATTTTTTGGTGTCTGCTCTCCCTCCAGTTTCCCCCGTTGTTCGAGGGTTTATTTTTCCACATCACCCAGAGGGACTCCTCGGAAGGTGTATGTAACTGTATATAAAGCGAAACTAAGGAAAAACCTGAGGACTTTCGCCTGTCGCTAATCGTTTAAATTCTGTCTTGCAAGCTTTCGCATGCAGACACGTGGTAGGAAAACAGAGAGCACCTTTAGTTGTAGCTCCCCTTTCTACCTACACGGTCGAGGGTTTTTATTTTATTGACTTAGTTGGTCAAAGGATTCTCTCGATGACCTTGCAATACTAGAATATCTATCTCTCCCTTACCGAAAAGACTCGATGCCAGTTCATTTCAGTTCTCTTCGCGGATGTCATAACAGGCCTTCAGTTCCTTTCTTCCCCAGACCAGAAATGCAAACGGCCTTATTCAAGAAAAATTTCGTACCCATCACCTCCTTTCCTTCAAAAGTTAACGCTTTACGCCTTCAAGGCAAATTGCTTCAGGTGCTCATAATCTGCCAGATTGTTGTCGGCAGTCTCGCGGATGATGCGCGCGCCCTCATCACCGTACTTCTCGACCCATTCGCGATCTTCTTCCTCGCGTGACTTAGGTTTTTTGCTCTAACAAATAACGCGTTAACTGCATCCATGTTTTAACGGATTCCCGGAGTTGAAGGGAGTGCCCTTTAGAGAAATCGAAACAAACTGGTACATGGAGCAAGGAATACGAGGAACGTACATGGATGCGTGGTCGGAGTGAAACGCTATGGATTGCGTCCTCATGAAAGCCCTTCCACTTCTCAAATGCAGCCCTTGCGATCTCGTGGTCTTCGGGGGTATCCCAAGTTAGCATAGCTGGCTCGAAGGGAACACCGACAGACTTGCAATAGGCCTTGATTATACCAGCTGGGTTGTCTAGGAGGTCATCGGCGTCGATAACACAGATATCGACGGCTGTAGTGCTAGTAACATCGCCGCCATTGTAAGCAGTGGATCCATTAATCTCTCCAGATTTCCCTGCCAAAGTGGGGCCAATGAGACCCTCATTACGGAGATAGTCAAACACGCGGCGGAGTTCATCATACCCAGCCTCAGATGGCATGAAATTGTAGAACCCAGTGACAGCATCCAGCGGGGGAATCGTGCAGCGATAGTAGCTGGGAATGCTGGAACGTGGATGGCGGATTAGAAAGGTGAAGTGGAATTTTGCAAGCATGGACTTGGGCACCACGGTTGGGTTGTTGGGCTCTGGCTCCGTGGAATATGGGTACGCATGCCCGTCAGCAATGCCGTTCGCCTCCACGGCGTCTCCTGTTCTGACTCCCTTCTTAGGAGGGACCAAAGATGGAGCAATAGACGTTGGCTTCCCATTCGGAGGAACGAGGTAGTGCGTGATATCCTTGATGAACAGGCGGTTGCCCTGTTAAATGATGGGTAAGTAGCTCGCTCGTTCCTCCTACTTTTTCAGGAGCTTGGGGCTCAAAGAGAACTTTAGTGCAGGCGAATTGATCAGGGTGACAGCATAGAACAAGCACTGAATCTCGCGAAAACGAGGCAGAAATTAGAACGAGCGCTAGGGGAGGCCGCAATTACCCAACTTGGACGGTGGATGATTGGCGTCAAGAGATTCTCCAAAGTGCGGTCGACGAGCCCACGGCTGCCATCGGGATGGCAAAGCTATGCAACCGGTTCATCTGGTCGTGAAAGGAGAATAAGTGAACGAGATAATAGTCATGGAATATTTTGGAGAGGGCCAATCGGGTAATTGTTGCATCGTGAGTTTTGGTTGCCTAACCGGGAAGGCAAGGTCACACCAGCAGAACCTGTAGGGATAGGAAAAATGTGACGAAGAAACTAACCAGCCAAGGAAAAATATCAACAGGAACAGGGTGACGACACAAAATAGACGAAGTAGACAAAATAGGATCTGTCACAGCTCTGTGAGCCAAAGGACAGATAGGAGAAAGGACCATCTCTCAAAACCAACCTCAGCAGCTTCTCTGTCAAGCCTATCCATGACGGTCTTATACGTCGACTGGCTAAACCCACTCTGCTCCCTTTCTTTCTCATCGTTCTCGTACCGCTCACTAAGTCTTTCAGGCCCAAAATAAAAGGCGTCCCCGAAAGGCTCGTGGACGCACTTCAAAATATCGCGGCGGGTCATAAAAATCTGATGTCCTTGTAAAAGTGATTCAGTGTCTAGCCACCAAGTAACAATCTGGGTTGGTTCTCCGGAGTATCGAACCGATTGCTAGTGCATTTTCCCAGCCCGACAAATGTGCAATCTAACAGGGAATTCAACATGGTGTGAGAGACCCACTCGTTCGAATGCAGTGGAGCAAGCCCGGGGATGGGTCGCAAGAAATATTGGCCTTGACATTGTCACAGTCCAGGTGTTCCTTATTCCTCCTTTTTATTGGTGCAGCTTAGCAGCTGTAGTGTAGAGATTGGAATGCAGAGAAGGGTCCCCTGGGAAGAACTAATATATAATAACTGCGTAGTAACTGGCGGGCAAGGAAGGCCAGAGGGTGAGGGGTTACAATAGAGAGAGAGTCGCTCCTCGACAGGCTTGGGGGGAACCCTCAAGTACTTGTACGGCACAGTCAACCTTGCGCGAGACCAACCCACGGCGAAGAGGCGAAGACGGTCAAGACAAGAAAAAAGAAAAGCAGGTCTGATGACGTAAGTAGGATGGCGTCGAGGGCGACGCGGGTGCCCTGTGGCGACGAAGGCGAACGTCTCATGTGGACTAGACGTCTTGTCTCCGTCGGCCACTTGAAGGATTCGCCCAACATCCACATTAGGGTCTGGCTGCCGGATCGTGCACTATGCTCGGGGAAGGTGCGCCGGTGGCTGAGTCGGCCAGTTGCGTATCGCTGGAGATCCTCTCCTACAGGCCCTCCGTGCCCACCCGTCGACATCAACACGCCATACCATCTTGGCTCATACACTGAGATCGACTGAAGTCGATCCGTGCAAAGCCCAGGACTCTACATGCCTCGGATGCAGTGGGCAGCAGCTCTTGTGCAAAGTCTTCGGCTTGCCGTGTTGATGCTGTGGTCGTGGCTTGCTATTGCCCACCGTCTGCTGTCTCCCTCTGCAGACAGGGAAAACCAACCGGCGTTTTTTCCTTCTCCATCCATGGGGGATCCCTTCCCCGTTGGTCTTATTTTCGTATTGCGCTTGCTATACTTGAAACCTCTGCGCTTCATGCGTCAATTTGGCTTTGGCGGTCGTTGTTCCAAGTTCCAGGAGTCGTTCCCCCCTTTCATGTTCAAAAATTTCCTCCCCAGTCGCCTTGCAGATGCACAGAGTCAAGCCACTGTCTTCCTAGCCCTCTGGCAACCGAGATACAGGGGATTTCAGCCGTACTCGCGGTGACTCTTATTCATCACGGCTTAGACTGCCAACAGTTTCCCGGAACAAAGCTTCAGATTCTGCAGAATCCCCCCGGCTATCACGCGAGCACCTTCCTTACCGTGCGGCCTATCAGCGAGATAGGGCAGAGATATATGCCCAGACTTTAGGAGCGGTTCTCGTGGCCTCTTGCAGCTACCCGCTCTCGCCTAGCTACATCACGGCCATTTCATGAACTGCTAGAAAATCTTTGGAAGAAACAATAGTCAAGGGGTGTCTACAGGGTGCCTGGAGTTGCATATATGCGAATCCGTCAGTTGGCATGCAAACTTACTCTGACTCACATGAGTCGTGAGCAAAGGTGTGGGGTGGAGAATGGGAACCTTTGCACAAATACTCCCTGGACAGGCATTCACTTACAGGCTGAAGATCTCGAAAGTCACGCGTTTTTGACCCTTTATCACTAGTACCAAGCCAATTACAAGTTAGAAGGAACCTTTGTGGAAGGGTTCGTAATTTGTTAATAGCAGGAGGCTCTTGGGCCCGCGCCTTATTTATTTACAGTGCACATAGTATTGCCTCACGAGGAAATACACAGAGAACCAATTCGTAGCCTTAACCATCCCGTTACCACCCATTTAGAGGTGAGTCAGAATTTTTCCACTCTAATCGTAGAGGTCCATGTCACCTCCGTCGTCCAATTCCACAAGCGCATCATCCTCGTCGATCATATCCGCATCAGATTCGAGCTCGCTATCCTCATGATTTGGTAGCACTACAACTCTCCCATCACTCATCTCTACCCTTGCTGTTTCTCCATCTCTTATGCTTCCTTTAAGAATCAAAACGGCCAACCGATTTAAAACCTCCTTCTCGATCAAGCGTCCCAAAGGCCTCGCACCATACGCGGGAGAATAACCAGCGCGGGCAAGATAGTCCTTGACTTCATCGCTGGCGATGATGCGAACGTTGCGACCGTTTGACTGGAGACGAGTCTGGATCTCCTCAAGGCGGATATCAACGATCTTCCGAATCTCACGACGGGTCAGCCGATTGAAGATGACGATGCTGCTTATGCGGTTCAAGAACTCCGGTAGGAAATAATTCCGAAGAGCGCTCATAACCATCTCTTTTGTCGTCGGGTCGATCTTTCCGTCGGGAGCATTCTTCCGGGAGAGATATTCGGCACCAAGATTGGATGTCATGACCACAATACAGTTTTTTGCGTCAACTTGTCGGCCTTGACCGTCAGTAATGCGGCCATCATCCATGAGTTGAAGAAGGACAGTCAAGACCTCTTTTGCGGCCTTCTCCACCTCATCGAATAGGAGAATAGAGAACGGACGGCGCCGGAGGCTCTCGGTAAGCTGTCCGCCAGCATCGTGACCCACGTATCCTGGGGGAGCGCCGATCATTCTGCTCAGGGAGTGGCGTTCTTG
This sequence comes from Nothomitra cinnamomea, assembly GCA_022345685.2. Lineage (NCBI taxonomy): Eukaryota > Fungi > Ascomycota > Geoglossomycetes > Nothomitra > Nothomitra cinnamomea. The sequence goes on along the minus strand of JAJDMX020000022.1, from coordinate 70,883 downwards.
ATATTCTGACATATCGAAGCGGATCATGGCTTTCGGGTCATCAAAGAGGAACTCTGCAAGAGCTTTCGTAAGTAAGGTTTTCCCTGTTCCTGACGGACCGCAGAACAGGAAGCTTGGAGGCTGGTTGGGATTGCTTAATCCAGAACGCTGGAGACGGATCGCATTGGAGACAGATACAACGGCCTCTTTCTGACCTACTACTATCTTGCTAAGGTATTTCTCCATCTGCAGTAATTTCTCCTTTTCTGTGGTCCTAAGCCGAGTGACGGGGATGCCAGTCCAACGAGCTACAATCTCATTGATCTGATCCGGCCCCACCACATCAGTGAGCAGTGCCTCGCCCCCTTCAGCCCCGTGACGAGCAACCATCTCGGCTTCAGCGGCGGCTTTATCAGCCTCCAACTTTTCGATTCGTTGTGTTAGTTCGGGAATGGCGTAGTACTGAAGATCAGACGCAGTTTGATAATCCTGCGTTCGCTCTGCTTCAGCTTGCTTGACCTTCAGTTGCTCCAACCTGATCTTCGCCTCCTGGATCTCCTTGCTCCTTATCTTCTCGCGCTCGTACTTCTCTCTGAGAGGCTTTAGCTCTTCTTCCACGTTAGCTGCTTCCGCTTTCGCAGCAGCCAAGCGTGCCTTTGACGCTTCGTCCTTTTCCCGCTCAAGTGCATGAATCTCAACTTGTAACTGCCGATGACGACGTTCCAGGTTGTCAAGAGCTTCGGGTTGCGACTCTCTCGCCACCCGGACCGCCGCAGCAGCTTCGTCGATGAGATCAACTGCAGAGTCTGGTAGGCGTCTCGATGTAAGATACCGTCCAGCTAGAGTGGCTGCCGCAACAATTGCGGCATCAGAGATTTTCACTCCATGATGCACCTCATATCGCTCCTTAAGGCCTCTTAAGATGGATATGGTCTCAGCGATGGTGGGCTCCTTAACCAATACTTGCTGAAATCTCCGTTCGAATGCTGCATCCTTCTCAATGTACTTTCGGTACTCGGCCAGGGTTGTTGCACCAATACAGTGCAATTGACCCCTAGCCAGCATCGGCTTCAGCAAATTGGCTGCGTCCATGCCTCCCTCGCCAGCTGTGCCAGCACCCATAAGAAGATGCATCTCATCGACAAAAAGGATAATCATCTCTTTCGAATCTTCGATCTCCTTCAGGACCCCTTTCATCCTCTCTTCAAACTCCCCCCTATACTTGCTACCGGCGACTAGCGCACCAACGTCCAGTGATAATAGCTTACAAGCAGCAAGGTTTGCTGGAACGTCAGCATTGACAATCCGTTGTGCCAGACCCTCAACAACCGTTGTCTTCCCAACGCCGGGATCCCCAATCAATACAGGGTTGTTCTTTGTCCGTCGTGACAATATACGAATAACCCGCCTAATCTCCTCTTCTCGCCCGATAACAGGATCCATTTTCCCCTCTCGTGCCAGGGCAGTCATATCAATAGTGAATTTCTTCAGGTTTTCGTTATCCTGCTCCGTGTCCGCTGTTTTCGAATCAACTCGCTTTGTTCCTCGAATTTGTTGAACGGCGGTATCAATGAGTTTGGTGTTAGGAACATTTGCCTCCGCCAGTGCTCGCTGAATTGTAGGGTCTTGCGCTAACGCGGATATGAGATGGTCGACAGCGATGTAGCTATCCCTCTGAGTCTTCTGCAACTCGTTTGCTGCCCGCAGGACTTTCGAAAATGCGGGTGAAACTGAAACAGACTCAGGCGGAGGATCTTGACTTGGAAGCCGAACTAAAGCCTTTTTCAAGGCTCGGTCGAATAATTGCGGGTCCCCTTTTGCGCGTTCGACAACTTGCCGGAACAGAGGTGCTGAGGCTGCATTGTGAGATGCGTTTGTTGTCTGTCCTTGTTGCTGTTCTTCAGGCGGGTCTATCAGTGAAACAGCAAGATGAAGAGGAAGCAGTTGAGAGTGAGCGTATTGAGTTGCAAGCTCGTGGGCGTCAGACAGGGCTTTCTGAGCCCGGTCTGTGAATTGAAATCCAGACGTCATATTTCGTGTTTACCGCTTGTGTGACTTCGGTGATGTGTAGTTGTAAAGTAGTTGTGAAGTAGTTGTGCAAGACTTCTTGCCTTTGTCAATGGAATATATGTACTTTATATCCTGTAGGAAAAAACTTCTCCCGATGACTCCGAGCAGATCATTCGAGATCGTACGAGGTCGCTATCTAACGAACACTCTCGAAGATTCTTAGTTTTTCACCGACGTAAGGAGCTGATTGGCTCCCGCAGATTACTCAGCTGCCGACAACTAACTACGTAGGCGGCTCAGTGCAGCATTCCCCGTTTCCAAGGAACGGTCCAGAATACCCCTCAAAATCAGTTTCGATTGCGAACCTGTTGCAAAGGGAGGAGTATGTGGGCATGCACATACACACACAGCACCGGCGAGACTTGTCTGCGTCCCTCAGTTGGGCAATTTTCCAAGTCAGGGTTTATACTTACTAAGTGAGCCACACTTAAAAGTGACCCGCGCCACATGGATTCGTGGCGCACAGCCACAAGTACTGCATCGCATCGCAAATCATCCAACAATATCGAGGAAAATACGCACTGCCATCTTCGTCTCCACTACTACGGAATCCGCCCTCGCTACTGAGACTGAGTACATCGCAGTGAGAAAAGTCAGCTTCAAGGTATATTTCACCAGGCGTATTTCTAGCTCAGAACTACATAGTATGCTGCAATCCGTAAGTGGGCGTCTATTTTAAAGGCGCCAAGACGACAATGTACTTAGGGTACAAGGGTAAGTCTGTGCCTAGCAACGCGCAAGCGAGTATATGGTTGCTGGGCAGAGACTTACCCGCACGCCCTAAGTACATACTTGGGGGGTAGGGGTAAGTGTTTCCTCCCCGGCGCTACCAATCTCGGGTGAGAATCGCGGCCCAGCCTATTTTCCCCTAGAATTTTTGCTGAGAATTTTCTTCTTAGAATATCAGCAATGAAGTTGAAAGGACATTGAGAAGATTATTTCCCAGAGGCAAAAAATCGCGAAACTACTTGTGATGAATGCCTTGAAATTATTTGTTATGAATATCTTAGGCTCTAAGCTACAAGATACTACAGATATGGAAGTAGTACAGAAATCATTGAATTGAATTGTAAATAAAGCTTTATTAAGTCTGGCACATAGCTAAGAGAGTCGGCTACAGAATACAAATAACAATAGGACTTGCCAGGGTATAGAACCTATAGTAACAGTATGTAGGTTACTAAGTCTATGTACTATATGCCTGTGATGATCTAACTTTAATAAAGTCTTATCTCTTAATTTGTCTTAATGTTCAAGTATGTGATGAGGTATTCATGGAGTGATTATAGAATAATTATATTGATCCTATATATTAAAATAGTGAAATAGTCTTACTGCAACAATATTAAAGGATATCTTGAGAAATAACTCTTGGTATAAAGCTTTATTGCTAAACTAACAAGACATTCAGTGAAAAGAGAAGTAAAGATACTTTCTTTGAGATAATAATATAGTATTTATAATCGCCTTTTCATTGATCTCTTGACCGCTTATCAATAAGTAACACCTATTACTTAATGTGTATTTCTCTTACTGTAGTCTACATATAGCTTATGTCAAGTCCAATAATGAAACTTTAGTTATTGTAACTCATAACTCTCCATCTATATTCAAACTATCCACTATACTTAACTAATGTGTCTTTTAGCTACTAAGTGTTTCTTAGCTCTTCTGATTCTACTTCCACAACCAAGTCCTATATTTATAGGTCATAGTGATTTCGGTTGGTCGATCGTTTTCTAGCTAAGCTGCTTAGCAGTTATGTGGCTGACTGAAATTATTACCTTAACTGAGGTATGAGTGATTTATTGAATTTACCATAGGTTATTATCATGAACATCTTGAGCCTTATCAAGAATGCTACAGATGCAAGAATGATGTCACTATTATTGAACTAGATCGTAAACCCATAAGGTTAAGAATAGCATACACAGCTTAACAAAAATGAACTGAATACAAAGATGGATAGTATTTGCCATAGGTAAGTAGGTGTCACAAATATCTTGAGCCTCATCAAAAATGCCACAAACACAGGAGTAGTACTGTCATTATTAGACCAGATCAAGGACCTATAGAGTTAAGAACAGCATGCACAGCTCAACAAGAATAATTCAAATACAAGAACGGATAGTACTTGCCATAAGTAGGTGTAGGCCAAAGCAAAGGTCTGTGCAATCAGTGCTCTTGGCGCTAAGAGTATGACTTGCGGCAGTTCAATAAATTACCCATACCTCGGTCAAGACAATAATCTCAGCCAGTTACACTAATGCCAAGTAGACTAGCTAGGAAGCAATTAGCCAACAGGAACCACTACGACCTATGGACGCCGAGCTGTTAGTTGTAAGAAAGGGATCAAGAGAGCTGAAGGACACTTAGCAGTTAAAAGACACTTTAGCTAGATGTAGTGAGTAACTCAAGTATAGATGGAGAGTTGTAAGTTACAATAACTCAAGTTTCGTTATTGGACTTAATGTGAGTCAAGTGTAAGTCACATTAAGAAAAGAATATATCAAGTGATATGAGTTGCCCGTTGGCAGGTAGCTAAGAGATCAGTAAAGAGGCAGCTATAAATATAGCATTAGAATCTCAGGGAAAGTGTCTTTTCTTTCCTCTTTATTAAAAGTCCTGTTAGTTTAGCAATATAAGCTTTATACCAAGAATTATCACCCAAGATATCATTTGATATAGTTGCAGCAAGACTATTTCGCTATCTCAATATATGGAATCAATATATCTATTCCATGGTTACTCTAAAAATGCCTATCATATACCTGAACATCAAGACAAACTAGAAGACAAAACCTTATTAAAGTTAGATCATCACAGTAGGAGCCAAAGTGAGGTTCGTACAATCAGTGTTCTCAGCGTTGAGAGCATGACTCACGGCAAACTAATAAATTACTTATACCTCAGTCAAGGCAACAATTTCAACTAGCCATATAACTGCCAAACGACCTAGTTAAGAAATGACCGGCCAACAGAAATTACCACAACTCACGGGTACAGAACTGTTAGTCATGGAAGTAGGACCAGAAGAGATGAAAGATACTTAGTAACTGAAAAACACATCAGTTCAGTGTAGTAGGCAGCTTGGGTATGAATGGAGAGTTATAGATTATGATGACTCAGATCATTGGACTTGGCATGAGTCAAGTGTGAGTCACGCCAAGGAAAGAATATCCCAAGTGGTATGAGTCACCCGTTAGCAGGTAGCCAAGAGGTCAGTGAAGAGACAACTATAAATATAGTGTTGAAATCTTAGGGAAAGCGTCTTTCCTTTCTTCTTCACTAAAAGTCTTATTAGTTTAAGCAATATAAGTGTTGTATCAAGAATTATCGCCCAAGATATCTTTTGATATAGTTGTAGTAGGACCGTTTCACTATCCCAGTATATGAGACTAATATACTTGTCTCACAGTCACCCAAGAATGCCACGCCATGTACCCGAACACCAAGATAAACTAGGAGACAAGATCTCATTGGAGTCAGATCATCACAATATATTTGTAAAAGGGGACTTGCTCTAAATAGTCTTTTTACTCCTCAACCATTTAAATGAAACGGTCGATCTCTAAAATTTAGTATGTACACTCAATATTGTCTAGTAAATCTCTGCCTTGCCAATCGGAAAATGATTATCAACAATACGGCAAAAGATATTCCATTACCCCAGCTATTCAAAAATACCATCAAAAATACATAGTCAATGCAGAATATCGAAAATGATATGCTCACAAAAAACCTTTTCTTACTGCTAAATATTGAAAAATCTGTCTTGCCTAGGCCAAAGAACATCAATACTGGACACTAAATCAATGGAAATGCGTTATCTGGACCGATAAATGTTCTTTTGAAGTTGGTCACAATGATAGTGCAACTTGAGTCTAGCATAAAGAAGATGAAGCTTTTTAAAATGAGTGTATACAGCCCACATTCAAAAACGGCTGAACTTCTATTACATTCTGAAGCACAATTGGATACAACATGCGAGGATCTTTTGCACTTTTGGATAATAGTCACATGATTGGAGTTAAGTATCGAGATAAAGTACTAGCTAAGTACCTTGGTCAATTTCACAATCTTTTTCGCCTTCATCACTGTGGTGACCTCACACTACCGATTGTGGAAGATGGAGCACCTTGCCACACAGCAAAGGTTGCACAAGCATACCTTAAAGAACACAAAATACAGCACATGGAATGGCCAGCAAATAGTCCAGACCTTAACTGCATCGAAAACATATGGCCCAAGATGAAACGTCGTGTTGCCAGAGCAGCCTGAATCAAGAGCCATGTTGAGATGCTTCAGTTTTTACCTTTTCTTTGGGGGGAGATTGTTGCGCAAGATTTTAATAAATTTATCGAAAGCATGCCAAAGCGATGCGCAGCAGTCATCGCAGCGAAAGGAGGCTATATTCGTTGGTAAATTCATTGTTGTACATAGCTGATTGTAATAATAATCACCCTTCGCGACTTTCGCTTTACTGTACGAATACTTATTGACCCCCGTTGTACACTACAGTTTATTCCTATCCCAGGCCTTCTGGTGATAGCAAGAAGGACTGCACCGTCGTGGTGTATGAAGATGTTACCGTTATCGAAGTTAACGTCATCGACATCGATATTACCGTTGTAAATGGCTACACATCCACTGTCACGGTAACAAAGACAGACAAACCAACCTATACGCCGTCCCCAGGTACTTATACTAACAGTGCACCGGCCAGTAAGAAGGCCGTCAGGGTCGAAGTTGGTAGTGTGAAAGACGCCGTGGCCCAGCTCACACTCAATCCTAACCAGGTCAATGCCGCAAAGGGCGATCGGATTGAGTTCGTCTTTCTCGCGAAGAATCACACCTTGACCCAATCAAGTTTTGATAAGCCCTGCACTTCCAATGGAGGCTTTGACACCGGTTTCAACCAACTCAACCCTCAGAACATCGATGGGAAATTTGTCGTTCCATTCACGGTTTCGACCGAGAAGCCTCTTTGGTTCTACTGCAGACAAGGCCGCTCACCAAGCCACTGCGGCAAGGGCATGGTCTTCGGCGTCAACCCGGCAGGAAAGATGAACCAGTTCATCCAGAATGCCATTGCTCAAAACGGTGGTACCGCGACATCCACTACGACAAGCGCAACTACTACTCCCTATCCGGCGGCTACCGAAACTAAGGCGCCTTGCAAGGTCACTGTCGGTCTCAATAATGGCAAGACTCTTCTCTTCGACCCTCCTTTCCTGAACAAGGTTAAGAAGGGCGAGAAGATTATCTTTGATTTCCGTGCAAAAAACCACACCCTGACCAAGTCATCGTCCGACAAGCCCTGCACTAAGCTCAATGCCAACGCTTTTGACACCAACTTTATGAATGTGAATTTGGCGGATACTCCAGGTGCGAAAGCCATCACCTTCTCTGTTAATACCGACGCCCTCGCTACTTTTACTGTCGCCAAGCCAATGGCACTCCTAACGGTCACTGCCTCAAAGGGATGGTCTTCGGTCCAAACATTGATCAAGATCGCTTCAATGAATTTCGGATGAGGGCGGAGGCTACACTTCCTAAGATCAGGGTCGTAGCATTTTCCGAGCATAAATTCGTTGTCTGTTTGGATGACCAATCAGTGGTTGTGGCGTGTTAGACTCTTCTTGGGTGACGGTTAATGACACTCTCTTGTATTAAAATATCCATGTCTATTCGCACGGCATGAGCAAATTATGGAATGATTATTACTCCACATTTATCTGTCCATGGTATCATGAAAGCACGAGAGAGGTTTCGCCCCACACCTGAATGAATTAAATTTGATGTAAAGTGATTGTAGAGGAATTAGGTTCCTTACAAATGGGGCAAAATAATCGTTTTTGTCAATACCTGAATTGAAAAGTCGAAGTAAACATAGAAATATGCATTTAGGAGTTTGCGCTTTCTCTTGTGCCTGTTGGTGACAGCTCTCATAATGGGCACTGTTAATTGCTTCAAAAACTCAGGCTTTTACTTCTTTATTTTTCGCTTATGCTTTGCGAAAAATGAGCTTGTGCCTCGAAGTTTGATGTTCGGGGTTTGGCGTCCCGAAGATGTCGCTTCATCCTGGGGCATCACTATCAGCTAATTACCTCTGGTGGCTTCTTGCCTCCCCGGTATATGGCAGCATATGGAGGAAACGCTCGTTTTGCTGATGAGGAACGTACAGGCTCGATTACATTCTTTTATCTGAGGCCATAAATATTGATCGCGGCTTTCAGCTGTGGCTTAACCTAAGTGATCTGCAGTTCCTAGTGAATTTTCCAAAGATGTTCGGGCAACTGAACTTACTGCAAGTTAACCTTGGCTATTATCCGTCGCCAGACAACCATTTAAATACGACTAACCGAAAAAGAAGTCTCAACCATGCCCCTGGCAGAAAACGAATACGGGGAATGGAGTACGAATACGCGACCATCCATTAATTTGCACACTAGAATTTTCACGGTCTCGATCAATTCTTCTTTCTATACCACATTTGTTTCTCCAATTTCACTCATACTACAACAAAGATGGCAACTGTCAAAGTTCCACACCCTTACTACCCCCTTGAAGCCGAGATCGTGGGATACCTCGCGAATGAGTATTCTGTCCCTATGTTACTCTTCCTGTTCGGAGCGGGTGTGGCGGGGATATTCGCAGTGACGCTGGTGATTGTAACGCACGTGCATCCGCAGCTGAGGTTGGACGATAAGGTGACGATTTTGTGGTTTGTGTTGTGTGAGTGTTGGCCCGAGAGATCTGGAGGTTTAGAGAGGTACGGGCTGACGAAATGGGTGATGAAGCGGGTTGCATACATTTCTTCTTCGAAGGTATGTCTGGATTTTTGATAGACTAGGACGGGGGATTGGGAGTATATGGGTACCAGTCTTTGCAGGACTGGATAATTGACTGACAGCTGTGGTTTAGGGTATTTCGCGATCAACCACACAAGGATGGGGTCTATGATGGACCTGTTCGGCCAACTGTGGAAGGAGTACTCGATGTCCGACTCGCGGTACCTTACGAATGATCCATTTGTGCTTTGTATGGAGACTATTACTGCGGTACGTATCTACGAGACTTACGGTGCTCTGGGCGTCTCAGTAGCTAATCTATATATGGAGCCACAGATTGCATGGGGGCCCCTCAGCTTCCTCGTCGCAGGCCTGATCACAACATCACATCCCCTCCGGCATCCCCTCCAAATCATCGTCTCCTTGGGTCAACTATATGGAGACGTGTTATATTATGCGACGTCGATGTTTGATCACTACTACAAAGGTGTCTCGTATTGCAGGCCAGAACCATATTATTTCTGGACGTATTTCTTTTTTATGAATACATTCTGGATTATTATCCCGCTAAGTAAGTTTTGGGAACACCCAACATGTTAAGGTGGAAGAGCTAACATGAATGTGTTGTAGTCTTGCTCTGCCAGAGCGTTGGTGCGAGTGCAAGGGCTTTCAAGTCGTTGAAGAGCATGTCGACAGAGCTTAAAAAGTCCAATCTGCAGAACGGGTCAGCGAAAAAGAGTAATTAGGTAGGGTGAGGAAGGGTCGAATGGGTAGCAGTTGGGCGAGGATGCCAAGTCATGGGGTAGAGGCACATTTTAATCCATAAGCGGTGCTACGGTCATATCCTACGTCGCACAACCGCAAGTGTAAACAGGATACAAGGCAGCTCGTTGTTGTTGTGCACTACCTCGCAGAGTGGGTCTACAAACTAGTTTGTCCTGCCGACGCGCATGAGTATATCTTGCATTGGTCGGAGAGATCCTGAAACAGGATTTAGCTTGTGCAGCAACTGCGTTCCTTTATCCGAATTTGCCTTATAATAGCAGTGTTTGTCACTTAGCGAAACAATTCATATCGTTGCAGCGTAATATAGCATTTGCGGCTTTTGGCGGGCGTCTGTGCGTCATGTGTGGCCCTCGCTTGCTGTAAACCACAACAAACACTCATGGGAACCATCCAAAGCGAGCAGCAACCTACTCTTTTCAAAAAGTTACATACGGCAGACAACGGACACGCTTCTCACCGTCGGAACAAGACACGAACCTCACATTCCTCGCTTGGCCGGTATGCGCAAGATTGAGCCATCTGCGTTGCTCTAGCTGATTCGGCGAAGTGGATTCCTGCAGGTGTGTCCGTGTCTGTTTGGGCCTGCACGGTCTTGTGTTTGTTGCTGCTTTTCCCGAGGGTTGACCGGCCAGACTGGTTGGCTGACTGGGAGCTTCTCTGTGACACCCAGCGGCTTCACTCTACGTCAATCGCAGCTTTCTCCGTGTCACCGAACAAGTTCGAAAATAATTGAGTGCTGTTTGCCCGTTGCGTACCTTGGCGAGCTCTACGGACAATTCGCAGGAGGTGGAAGAGGTTTGGGGAGATAGCATTCGCATGCCGCTTGATGAGAGGTATGTACTCTGCGTTTTTCCGGGCCAGGAATGGTCAATCTCTCCCATTCTGAGCCCGGATTCCGTGCCTAAGCGGTGATCCAGAAGTGTGACGGACTGTGACTAGGAAATGGCGCCCTCCCCAGGAACTCCCCCACGCCGGCCTTCTCAAAACGACGGAACCCCAATCCGTACAAAATCGATACTCGCTGCCGCATTCCTGGGGCGGCCACTGAACCGACGCGCTTCTGAAGACGTCGAAGAAGGTGGGAAGGCGAAACGGCAAACGATCGATCTGGGAATGCCGCTCGGCCCGTATGATACCAACAGCGTGCGGGACCGTGTGAGGAAGTGGCAGGCACAGGGTGGAGGCGTGATTACGCAGCCGGATCCGTTGGTTTATCCGCCAGAGGCGACGCCAGTGGTCAGTGAGGTCGGAACGAGGACTGCGCGAGGCAGTGACGCGGAGTCAACCGATATTGAGGAGTTGAGGAGGAAGAATAGACGGGCAGCAAGAAGGAAGAGTAGGCTTGCTACGGAGGAAGAGGAAGAGGCCAGAAAGGAGGTCGTGACGCCGAAGAAGAGAGTGATTAGTGACGGCCATTGGAGGAAGAAACGGTCGCCTCCAACACATTCCGCATATACGCTCCAGGACGATGGGATTAGGGTTACGCCGATACGCGAGGGGTCGGAACGGAAAAAAAGACGTGAGGAAGTCAGGGCGACTTCTAAAATCTCCCTGGACGATGATGGGATTCGCGTTTATACTACGACAAGGTGTGAAGTGGATACAAAGAAAGCCTCGAAATCACCAGTAGATAGTGATGGAATCCGTGTCTACAGCTCACGGAGGCTAGAAAAAGATAACGGAGCGGCTTCGCTCGATGACGATGGAATACGCGTGTACAGTACCACACGGCGAAGTTCCGCCCTTCTGAAATCACAGCGATCCGCTGAGCAACTGAAACGCTCTTCTAGACCCAAGAACGGTGGTGGGGACGTCTCGTCTTCGAGGACTACTGCACCAGCAGGTGTGAAGATTCAAAGAATGTCCAGTGGTGCAGCTGAAACGACCACTGAGAGATCGCTAGAAGAAGACAAGACGCCCCATGCCGAGGAAAGCCCTAAACATCGCAGAAGCAATAGGCAGAAGGAAAGGACACCTGAGCATTCCCCGAGACCGCGAGAATCGTTGCGAGCCAAGGAAAAGTCAAAGTCTAAAAACCAAGGGTCGAAAGTTAACACTGTGAAGGATACTTATGACGAGGAAAACAAACCTTTAAGGACTACACGAGCCCCTGAGCCTGTACTCAAAGTCCCTGGTAGTAGGATTGAAGCATGGCTCTCTGAGACGCCCGACCCATTTGTTGATAGTCCTCACGAGCCGGTAGCTCCCGATCTACCAACTCCTATGGCCCAGGACCAAGCCACGCCGGCTATGTACTTGAACGGAGCTGACTACAGCCACTCGTCTCCTTCTAGTTCAAGAAGGCGGAGATATGAAAGGAGCTCGAGGCTGGAGGTAACGGCATGGTCTCCGAAGAACTCTAGCTTGGACTCTGTGTCTAAAGAAAGCCTAGACATTGTTGAAAGTGCCCCGCAGCTGGCCTCGCAGAGTCTGAAGAGAACGGGCGCGAGAAGAGGGTCTCCTGCCCCTGCTCAAGAGCAACGGACGCCTTCACCTGCTAAGAAACTATTCGTCGATGATGATACCGTTTCTTCAGTCACAAATGAATCCTGCGTGGATGTCCCCAAACTCCTTGTCGATGTACATCTGAATGAGTTCACTAAGCTTCCGTCGACACTAAAGAAACGGTTATCAACTATTGCTTCAGTTGAGACTCTTGGCACTAGAGTAAGTACGCCTCGCGCAGAGTCTCCGGCACCACCGTCAGAGATTACCATCACGAAGACGGAAGCTACGGGAAGAGCTACAGCGGAGGGCCATATTGAGTCAGGAGCTGGCGACACCTTCAATCTAGAGTTACCACGGATCCCAGGAAAAAAATCGGGTCTCAAGCGTCGGCTGACGACTCACGCAGACCTTATTTCTGTGCTTTCACTTCCTAAAGGAGGGAGCAAAAGCATCATATCTGCTAGAAGCATAAGGACGAACAGAAGCAGGCTTGCCACGGCAACTATTGGGGACCTTCTGAGGGAGCTCGCAACAGACGAAACAAAGTATATGCGAGAACTGCGGACACTAGTGGACGGCGTTATCCCTGTGCTCCTGACTTGTGCGCTCTCGAAGTCCGACTCTGCAGTAGTCGCGGAACTGTTTAGCCGTTCCGTTGATTTGCATGAAAATGATCCAAATTTTACCCGGCCTATTATTGACATGGGCATTGCGCTTGAGAGACTTAAGTCACTCCACAGAAGGATACCAGTGCATAGTGCGGATGAGTTGCTTATCTGGGCAAGGGGAGCGCAGAGGATCTATGGCGAGTATCTGAAGGCTTGGAGACTAGGATTCCAAGATGTGGTTGTCAATCTTGCACCTGGCAATGAGGCGAGCTCCGCGGCAGATTCCCAGTCACTCTATAATGGTTTACCTCGCAATGAGGACGGCGATGTCGTCAATGGTGACGGAGAGAGGGTTGACGTAGCATTCCTTCTCAAGAGGCCGCTGGTGCGGCTTAAGTATCTCGCAAAGACCCTCAAGGTATTTCTGCTGTCTCCAGTATGTAAGAAATATTTTTCTAATAAAATTTAGGGTATAAACTACATAAATCCTTCGCCTGAGGCGGAGGAGCAAGTGGCAAGATACCAGAACCTGGTCATCGATGCTCGTCGGCGAGCTAACGAGGAACGCGCAAGGCTTGAAGATGAGGCTGCTGCAAATATAGATCCAACAAGAGCCCGAGATCTCCGTACTCTAGGTCCACTCACTGGTGTGAGCGTCGACCGTACACGTCATGTTCGAGCTCGGGACATCTTCAATCTGAATCTACAACACTCCAGCGGCCAACGTATGGACTGCAAAGTGGAGTTGATTCTCAGAGACGACGCACCAAGTCGAGGAACTAGTGGCGATGTGCTGATCTGCGAGGTTGACAGCATTGGAAAGTGGTTGCTGTTTCCGCCAGTTTCCTTTGGGAGAGTTTCTGCAAGAAACGGCAGCTTAAAAGGAGAGGTTGTCGTTATGATTAGAGGCCTACACAGTCGTGGAAAGGAGTGGCAAGAGCTGTTAGTTTTACAGAACGATGATGAGCAGGTCGGCTTCGACTGGGTACAGATGCTCGGGTTGGCACCTGTGCCACCGGCTATCATTCGACAACCGTCCTTCCTCATCAAGGACGATAGACAGAGACTTGCTCTACTCCCGCTGACCCCTTGCAGTAATCGGCCACCGTCTCCCGGGAAGTCTAGAACACCGAGCCCCCGAGAGATCCAGATCCCGATAGGCGAACAGGCAAAATCAGTGTCTAAAATAGCGGGCCAGAACGAGATGGGGATATCGATTCGCGAACATGCCGCTGGCGCAGTTACACCAACAGATTATGATATTAATTCTACCGAGAGCTTTGGCGAGTATGAATATCGACATCAGCAGAATGACCAGAAGCGTCCTCTTAGTCGGGATGATAGCGACCATTCTCATGTCAGCCGGAAGACTGAGTGCGACAGTCCCAAACGGCATAAGTCGCCTTCGCCTGTTCATGAGGAGCCGCCAGTATCACAAGTGCCTCGAGAGCGTTCGAAATCAGTGAAGGACGTATCAGCATCCCCGCTTTCAAGGCGTACGTCTTCCCCACGCGAACAGATATCAGAACCGAGACGGCGGGCCCCTAGAAATCTGAACGAAGCCATGATGATGGCCGGCGGCGCAACTCCTACTCCTCTTAAGCGTTCCAAAGCTAAAAGGCAAGTCCGCAGCAATGACGATTCCCCAACACTGCACAGACCACCTAGGTCGTCGCGGTACATGGATGACAGCCCCCGAACCCCGACAGCTCATAGTCCAGACAAAGCCGTCAGCCGAAGCCCCTCTCCTGATTATAAAACACTTACCGCAACTTCTAAAATCCATGTCTCTTGCGGGGAAGAAATAGTTGTTTCTTTCTCATCTAGGCATGGTAACCCGACTATCATTCGAGACGAAACGCCACCGACCAAGGAACTGAGATCTTCAACGAACGAAGAAAAAGAAAGCCCACGGCCTAAGACGGCGAACCTTCCAAAAGGGCCAAACCGCGAGTCCAGAGATAGTGCACTTGCGGACGAGCTTTCGTTCGCAAGGCTCCGCTCTCCATCAGCTTTACCCGTAATTGATTTCCCTACGATCCCTAAGACCAGAAAGGACAGTCGCCCGAGCACGCCTGTCGGATCGTGCAAGCCGCCTCCAACCTATGAGGACAGACCCGGATCGCCTCTGAGTGTGCCAGATTGGGGTTCATTTGTCGCAAGCGTACCAGAAAGTGAAGAGGTGCCGAAAAAGGGTGAATTGGCGAATGTGGACGGTCCTCCGCCGACCCCGCCTCACAGTCTTAGTCCTGTTCAGTTAAAAGGCTCAAAGATTCCAATACTTCCACCACCCGGCCCTACGCAAAAGAATGGTGGGCAGCGTCGCTCATCTTCCCCCCTCAAGCACGAGTACGAACCATCAAGTGCATCCTCGTCCTCTTCTGAGTCCGGGTCCGCCCTAGAAAATGACGCTACTTCGTTCTCGGACTCCTCTGAAGAGGAAGAGCTGGAAGATGGAGATGCGCCGACGCCACTTTTGCCAATGGCTGCCCTGAGAGCTATCGGTAGGGTTTCCCCTCATGGGTCGATTTACTCTCTACCCAATGGCACTCTTAGCCCTTCACAGCCGCCTTCTCAGCAAGGCAATCACCAGCCAGTTAAAACATTCAAGTCAATTGCGATGGTATTTTCCTGGTCAGATAAGGGCGCTTGGGAGCCTCTGCATCCCGACGAATGCAGCATCACTATTAGTCCAGGTCTAATCGAGGCTTATCGAATGAGCGAGCTACACTCGAGGCCAACCACGGCAGAGTCCGCGGGATCTCTGGGAGGAAAAGGTGGTGCCCTTAATAGCTCCCAGCCTATAGTGGCTCTCGAACTGACTCCGTTGGTTCCTCTCCGCCGTGGAACTGCGTTGGATATATCGATTCGATCGCCGCCAACAGCTCAGTCAAAGATCAATGCTGGCAATAACATCATGTTTCGATCCCGTAACCCCGAGGAGTGCGAGACCCTTTATGGAGCTATTAACACGTCTCGTATTAATAACCCTAAATACATTGCCCTCCAGAATGCCATTCCCCAGCATGACCCCATGAGCTCTTTCACGGATCGAAGAAGTTCCGGCCGTGCTGCTAGCGGCATCTGGAGTTGGGGCTCCCGGAGCAGTTATCGCGCCAACGGCGCCACAGCTCCCAGTGTAGCGAGCTCTGAGAGCAGCATAGGCAGTCTCACATCTGCCTTTTCGGCTCTCAAGCGGTTCGGAAATGGTGGCAAGCTTTTTAACATCTCGAAATCTACCATCAGCTCGCGTACTGGAAGTCGTACCGGCAGCATCATCTCGTCCTCGTCCGGTGGTAGCTCTGGCTTCGGCGGCATCAACGGCATCAACGCACCGCCTGGAGACCGGGATCCTAACAAAGGCTCACCCATTGGCCTCTCCAATGCGAAAATTCGTCTTTATTGTCGTGAGACTGCAAGTAAGTGGCGTGACATGGGTTCCGCGAGACTAGCAATCATGCGTCCGCCCTCTGGTCACAAGTCTAACAACAACCAACACAACCAAGAGGAGAAACGAATCCTGGTGACTAGTAAGACGTCTAATGCCCCATTGTTGGACGTATGCCTTAGCGAAAGCTGCTTCGAACGTGTGGCGCGAACCGGAATTGCGTTGAGTGTGTGGGAAGAGAGAATTGGCTTGAATGGCGAGGTTGAACACGTTGCCGCCGTTGGAGGCGTCGGCGGAAAAAGCCGGGTTTATATGATTCAGGTATGCTTTATGTAATCCTGGTTTCCGACTTCAGTCAACTGGATAGTACTGACCACGGACTTCAGATGAAAACGGAGGCCGAAACAGCATATACTTTCTCTCTTGTCGGCAGGCTACGTTATTAATCCAACTTCACTCTTACCTCTTTCACTTGAGATTATCCCATGCAATCAGGTTTTCACTTTTGCATCGTCCAGTAGTAGTAGTCCGGTGGAGTCGGCGCAGTCACAGATATTTAGGGGTGGGGCGTAGATTGATACTTCCGCTATGACCAAAGGGTTGCAGCACCTTGCATCAAAGCCGATGTTCCCTTTTCTCCTTTCTTCATCAATTTGTCAAACACATCATGGATAATATTGCTTTATAGCATCAGCGTCTATTTGTGCCTCATTGCATAGTGGTAGCGCTGTTGCGGGCTGTTTTGTAAAGGAAATATAGAAGTGCTGATAAGGCAGTGGTGTGTGTGTGGTTAGGGCGCTGGATGAGGGTAACGGAATGTGACTTTTCTATCCTACTAAATAATAGTCAGTCAATAGCTTGGGGCTAAAGCCTCTGCGTATCTAATTGAAATTCTCATGTGTGTGCTTCATATGTACATGTATGTACTTGGGGTGTAAGGGTAAGTCCCTGCCTAGCAACACGCAAGCGAGTATATGGTTGCTAGGCAGAGACTAACCTCTACACCCTAAGTACACACATGCCCACACACCGGGGGAACTCCATCACAACACAGCGTCGGTCACGTGAGTGCGTGTCACGACCGTGCATGTTGACGCGTTCACCGAGGCCAAGCTTCCTCACGTCCACCGAGGGAAAACATCCAACTCTCACTTTTGCACATGCTTCGGACATGTTCAAACCCTTCCGGCCTCCACTTCTGAAACAATGTCCTCGCTCTGAAGTTAGTGCAAAGACCAGCAACGAGCAGCCCACAAAACGCCGAAGGATTGATCCTGACCGCGCAGAATACAATGACAATGACAAAGACGGTAACAACAGCAACGAAGCTCCAGCCTGGCCCGCAAGGGCCCCCAGCGGACCTCGGAAACCATTGCTGAAAATAATGAATCCGGTGGCTGTAGCGGATTCTGCAAAGGCATCAAGTAATGGTGCGGAGGGGTATTACACGGTACTTTGGTAGGTAGGCTTTATTGCACAAATCAAACTCTCAGTTCTTGCAAATCAAAATCTAATGTAGAAACCCAATTTAATGCTCAGGCGGAAATATACAACCAAAAAACACAAAACTTGGGATGGTGATGGCATTCTGGCCGTATCGGGCGGGTATGCCTGTCTGCAAGATATCTCGGGCAGAGAGTTGGGCAAGACAATGATTGATACCCCGCTTCTGCCTGGGTCTACACTGTCGATCTTGGGAAAGGACATCGAGGTTGATTCGGTGATTTCGAGAGACGAATTCATGAAAGGACGACCGTTTCTTCCTGGCGAATACCAGGCTCCTGTTGCAGAGGAGAAGAGAGAAGGGGAAGCCGCTACGAAAGCGTCAAAACAGCCTTCCCAGTGTGGTGAAAAAGAACACTATGTTCCACCTGCTGCTGCAGTGAAGCGGTTCAAGAATCCGCTACTCTCGAGCACTATCCTACTAAAGAAGGATGACGGAGACCCTACACCCCGGCACGACCCGCATCAAGAGGGAGCTTTGGTAATGAAGAGGCCTACGAACGCCGCCAAAGGCAAGCGTATTGTTGATGTTGTGATAGACCCTGTCCTGAGCCAGCATCTCCGTGAGCATCAAAAAATGGGAGTCAAGTTCATGTATGAATGCGTTATGGGCATGAGACCGTATGAAGGCCAGGGTGCGATTCTCGCTGACGAGATGGGTTTGGGTAAGACTTTGCAAACTATCGCGCTCCTGTGGACTCTTCTCAAGCAGAATCCAATATACGGAGCGCAGCCTGTCATTAAAAAGGCATTAATTGTGTGCCCGGTCACGCTTATCAGTAATTGGCGAAAGGAGTTTCGGAAGTGGCTAGGAAACGAGCGTATTGGAGTATTCCTAGTTGGCGATAAAAAGGTGAATCTTCGGGACTTCACCATGGGAAAGTCTTATAGTGTCATGATTATTGGCTATGAGAAACTACGCATGGTGCAACAGGAACTTACGGAAGGGACTAGAATTGATATCGTTATAGCTGACGAAGGACATCGTCTCAAGACCGCTCAGAACAAATCCGCTCAAGCTATCAGGGCGCTGAATACGCCCCGTCGAATTATTTTGTCCGGTACCCCGATACAAAATGATCTTTCTGAGTTTTTTGTCATGGTGGATTTTGTCAACCCAGGCCTCCTTAGAACGTATGCCGCCTTCAAGAAGGAATTCGAGAACCCAATTATCAAGAGTAGGCAGCCAGCAGCTCTGAAAAAAGAGATTGAGAAAGGAACGGCGAGGAACCTGGAGCTTACATCCTTAACCAAGATGTTTATTCTTCGGAGAACAGCTGATATTTTGTCCAAATACCTGCCAGCGAAAACTGAATATGTTTTGTTCTGTCGGCCTACGAGAGCTCAGATCGACGTCTATAAAGCAGTAATAGAGTCCCCGGCGTTTGGCAAGCTATTAGGCAGCCCAGAGGCCTCTTTACAGCTTATCACATTGCTAAAGAAAGTCTGCAACTCCCCGACACTGCTCTCCAACAAAAAAGGCTCTGATAGCCCCGACAACACAGATGTCTATTCTCTTTTTGCAAATATCGATCCTATGGTCATAAGGTCAAACCCAGTAGTGTCGAGCGGGAAAGTGCGTATTCTTGACCGCATGCTTCAGACACTGAAGGAGACCACTGAGGAGAAGATTGTCCTTGTCTCGAACTACACCTCAACTCTTGACCTCCTACAAAACCTTCTCGCCGCGAGGGGCCTCAACTTCCTCCGTCTCGACGGTTCTACTCCAACTAGTAAGCGTCAGGACCTCGTGGACGATTTTAACCGCCTTCCCAGCTCCAAGTGCTTCGCCTTCCTCCTCTCCGCCAAGTCCGGCGGTGCTGGGCTCAACCTGATCGGTGCTTCGCGACTCATTCTTTTCGAGGTCGACTGGAACCCTAGCACGGATCTCCAAGCAATGGCACGTATCCATCGGGATGGCCAGCGGCGCGACGTTAAGATCTACAGGCTTCTGACAACTGGGGGTCTGGACGAGAAGATCTATCAACGTCAGCTGACGAAACAGGGGCTTGCAGACTCGGTCATAGATAATAGGGCTGGCGTAGCGAGTTTCTCACAGAGCGAATTGAAGGATCTATTTACTTTACACGAGGCGTCAGCGTGTCAGACGCACGACCTACTGGAATGTGAATGTGGTGGTATGGGTCTTCTGCCTGGTGGCACTTCACTGCTGACGAAGGCCGCGGACGAGGACGGTGAAGACGACGAGTTCCCAGAGGTGCCACAATTAATCAAGGCTTCCCAGGTGGATATGGAAAGACAGGAGAGGGAGATTCAGCAGCAAGCTAGGTTGGGGGGAAGGTGCAAGAAGGTTGGCGGAGGGAAGATGCAGTTCTTGATGCAGTACCGGCATATAGATACATCGCTACTCGCTTGCGGTGATGCTGACGGCGAGATTGTGGACAAGATGGAAAATTTGATTGACGATGAAGTCTTGCTTAAGATTCTGAGGGAAGATGGAAATCGCATTTCCTTTGTGTTCTCCAAAGTTTCTTGATTCGTCAACCACGACGGCACATCTCCTGTGTTGTGTAGATTGGCTAGCTTGCAAAATCGATCGACTAATCGCGCTCGTGTGCTGCTAAGGAGCTCTTCACCACAAGCAAGACGGACCCAAAAATTTGCTTGTATTTTGTCGCCCGAGGTCAGATAATACAACACCTTTTTGACCGTTATCAATTCAAAAAACAAGTTTATCACAAGTAGCAGAAATTTCCATGGTTTTCTCACCCTTTTCTTGCCCGGAAAATCGAAAATATTTTTATAGATGTGTTGGAGACAATGGTGCTAAAGAATTAGGCGGAAGAGACAGGTTTGGAATTCTGTAGAGCAAACACCACTCATGTATGTCAGAAACGCGAAAGTACGACAACGAGATGCCCAACATCACGCAATACATGCTAGGGTATAGGCATTTCTGTCCACTCAATAACATCCCATCTCAAGAACCTCAGAGCATCTAGCATGGCTAAACAGGCACATCCGCTAAGCAATAACATGCGCTAGACCGAGCAAATATGAGGATGCAAGATGTCTTCCCTTTGAGAAATCGTCAAGAGACTTTCACTTCTTCGACTTAAACGACTGTGATCACACCACCGCTACAAACGCAACCCCTTCTCTCAGCTGGCCCTCGCCACCGGCTTCCTCTACCTTGCTTTTCAGTGTGCTTTCTGGAACTGGCGCACACTCCACCACTGCCGTCGCAGCGCTAGCACCGACGAATCCTTCCACAACAGCACTAACGCCAGTAGAAGGCAGAGTGTGCTTCTCCACCGGTGGCACCACTGGCACCGCGACGGTTACTGTGGTTGTAGCAATAGTTGTTGTTGCAGGGAACTCATGCATCGCAATAGGAGGAACCATGTGTAGGTAACCGGGTGGCGGTAGTCGTGCTGTAGCCGAGGAGGGACCATTAAGCGAAAGTACGAGAACGAGAACGGAGAGGAAAGCAATAGCGACGTTCTTCTTATCGGTGGTTTGAAAGAAGTGTTGAAGTTGGAGTCCGGCAGCTAAAATGGCAGTGTGCGCTAGTTCGGCAGCTGAGGGGATTGCAGATTGAGGCCGAGAGGCCTTATAGTGTTGGGGCTCGGGGCCGTGAAGTGAAGGTGAGCGACTGCGTTGGTTTTGAGGATTATCTTGTCTGCTGTTGGCGCGATGCTCCTCTGGTACCGCGGAACTCCTAGGGGATTGTTTGTGGTAGCCAGCTTGCTCCTGCACAGTTTCCTCTCCCTCTCTTCTGGCTTCCTCTTCCTCTTCTGCCTTTCTCCGGTCTTCCTCCTCGGCCTCCTCCTGTTGCCTCTCTTCCTCAGCCTCCTCCATCTCGAGCCTCCTAAGGTCCAATTCCCTCCTTAGGTCTTCTGGGATCCACGGCTCAATCTCCACATCTACGCGCTCCATCTCACGCCATGCCGCTCCCCACGCCCCAGCTCGCATTAGCCCGTTTGCAGCGAAGATTTTAATGCTCCACCGCCGACAGCCTGCCCCAGCGCCCAGCCTTCCATTGCGGACCCTACGTCCACAATCGTCACAGATGTCGGCATCTTCGTCCTCACTAGCATAGCGATCCTCGTCGCTAGCACATTCCTCGTCGTCCTCTCGGTGGAAGTGACCGCATTGGAGGATACGAGGCAGCTTGAGCTCGAGGCTCTCAAGCAGACGCTCCTCAAGGAGTTCGTAATCCTCGCGTGGGTGTGGGACAAGGATGCCGCGTTGGAGGACCGTATCGGTGGCTTTGTCCTTGAGAAGGTTGTAATTCTCGATGATGTAAGGGGGCAGCACGGCCGTCATAAGCTCCAGCGAGAAGGGGAATGTGATTGGGAGGAGGGTGACGTGGAGGAGCACGAGCGGATATTCCTTCTTCGGGCTGGGGGTGCCGATCTTGGATTTGCCAGATTGGGAATGAATCGAGCGTGGTGTGCTATTACGTGAGGGCGTCGTGAATTTGTGGCGGTGTGAGAGTGGCGAGGCCATGAACGAAGAATGGTTGAATGGGGGGGTTACGTCCATCTGGATAGCGCGGACGGAGGAGGTATGACGGAACGGGGACCGCTGTTTCACTGGGGTGTATGGTGAGTGTGAATGTGAGTGTCCTTCCTCATGGCGCTGGAGTCGTTCCTCAGGAAACTCAGATATTGAATCGGAATGCGATATCCTCGGAGAGCCATGGAGATGAGTATCCTCCTCGCCACCAGAATATGCGCGGTCTGACGCACCATGCGCGTCCTCTTCCTCTTCAGCATCCGAGTGCTCAATGCTGTCCATTATGTGGTCATCGGGGTTAATCGACGGTAGCCGAGTCGTCGATCTCCTCGTTGCCTTGTCGGGCTTGGTTTGATTTGTTTCGTCTTCGGGAATGTTCTGCGCATTCTCGCCTCGTGAGCCCTTAGGGTCTTCGTAAATTTGGAATCTAGTCTCCGAACTCCGCTCTTTCGCCATGTCCGGAATCAGGCGCAAGCCTTGAAATGATGGATCACCTGTTGCGCCGTTCAGCGGCCGACTGCCGCACGATATGCTAGGAGAATTGCAATGGTGAACAAGGTTTGACAGCTTGACTCGTTTGTTGTTGCTTTGTCGCCGGCGAGCCACAGCTTCAGTACTGCAATTGCTGAGTATAGTCGCGTGTAGCGAAACGGTTTCTCGCAACACAACGGGCGGGATAAAGTACTATCGCTGTTGATGGGGTGTGTGCTTTTTGTTTTAGCGGTTGCTATGGTAACCAAACTGCGATTAAACTAGGCGCTAGGTCACGTGATTCACACGAGATACTCTGTGCGACACATAGAATTTTAAAGCTGTGATCTTCAGGCGGAAATGGTCTCCTAAAAAGTCGGATATCCGGTGGCTGAAGTGTTCATTCAGGTCCTTTGCGAAGATAGAACCCTTCGTATCAAAGACACTTCCGTTTTATTTTGTCACCGTGATAGCGGCATGCAACACCATCGCCACCTTGCACCCAGTACTCTCAGGGCGATGTTGTGGATCAATGGTCGATTTCGTGACGGAAGAACTAGACAGTGATCGATGCACCCGACCGAATGTGCACTTCTCGAGTGTCTTACTCCACGCCTCAGGCTTGCCGACCGTTTGCTGATTTGCCACGTCGACGCCCTCGCCTGCTAGCGTTTGCCCTTTCCCTTGAGAGATCCCACGAAATTTGGCAAAATTTCATCTTCTAGCCAAACAGAACGTCGCATTGCAGCAGCGACGGGACGACGATGGTGATAGCAGTCAGCGCAAGGCTAGGGTGCGGAAAGCCGCTGGCAACATCCCTCGCGCCCTTCCATGGATCATGCACAACGAATTCGCAGTCTCTTTGTGAGTCGGTCCAAATGTACGAGGTGCAGAACCTTGTCCTCGAAACTTCACATAATCTCGTGGTGGCGAACACTGCCTTTTGAGAGACGGGCTGACTCTTCTGTCGGTGGCATGACTCTTTGATTTGGGTAACGACTGCGAATAGGACGAACAATATCAGTCTAGAACTCTTTTGTTCTGATGTTCCATCTCTAACTAAGCATGGTTTATCTAATCTCACTAAGCACACTCTATTCCGTGTGTCTGGATTAGATTGAAAGTGCCTAAATCGTTTAGGATACTAATCCTCGACCGCCCAACTTAGTTTGTACTACACAGGTATGTGATATAAGATAACGAGTGCCTCACGCGAGACAGAATTGACCGTGCAAAAGCAATTCACAAGCATTCGTCTTTAAAGCAGCATATGAGTCGCAGCTATGTCAACGCCATTTGTTGCATTCCTGCCTGCGCCTAGAGACTCGATCAAGACGTACAATCGCAGTACACCATTGCAGGAGCAGGATGAGTCTGTACCTCAATATTTTCGAGACTGCATGGAGGTGCGCGAAGAGGTCTTCGTCAGGGAACAGAACGTTCCACTAGAGAATGAGCTCGACGAAGATGACGCTCGCTCTTTTCATTGGGTAGTCTATGCCAGTGTAGCCAAAGGAACACACGACAGTGGAAGGAAGGGCAGCGAAACCTCACAAGTTCCCGTTGCCACGGTTCGTCTTGTTCCACCGCCACACCCACCACATCCGGCACTGGAGAGCAATCACGAAACCGAAAAGAGTGAGTTCACCCAGAATGGGAATCACGACCACACGGAGCCATATATAAGGTTAGGCCGGCTGGGGACACTTCCACAATACCGAGGCTTGGGTCTTGGAAGGCTTTTGGTCAACATAGCGCTAGAGTGGGCAGCAAAGAATCCAGACATCATCTGCCCGCAGCCCTTACCGACGGTCAAAGAGGCGCTGACGGTGGAGAAGGGCGTGAGTGAAAATACACAAAGGTGGAACGGTCTGGTACTCGTACATGCACAAGTAGATGTAGAGAAGATGTATGCGAGATGGGGTTTTGTGACGGACAAGAGTATGGGTGTCTGGGTCGAGGAAGGCATCAGGCACGTTGGCATGTGGATGAGGTTGGCGGTGACGAAGAGCATCTAAGTCACGCGAGAGATAGGAGTCTGTCCAAACCTGGCAGGAGGTCCTGTCTCAGGAAGGCGAACCCTGCAGACAATCTTTACCCACGTTCATTTTTAACTCTCAGGGCGAGAGAGCAGGCGTCCGAACTAGATATGCATAAGTCCAAGGGCCATCTGTTCTATATCTATTTCCTTCGCTTCCTTGAAGATCACTCTGTCCTATCGATTCCCGCTTCTCATTTAGATATTCAAACCTTTCCAAGCGGACAGCGCGGATTAAAACAATCCCTGATACCAAAACAACAGCAATTGCTTTTATTTTTCACATTACATCGTCAAAGTGCCCGGGGATCTTGACCAACGATTGAGGTGTCCGTGGCAGGGGTACCCATGGCCTAGCTCGCCTGAGCATGCTTTACCGTCTTGTACTTGCTGATTTGATGGTCCAAGGTGATCGTCCCCCAGAAGCTCTTGTTCAAGACAATTCTGCGCCCGCAGCGAAGTCTTTCCAGAAATCTAAACATAGGGAGGACTGGTCTATGTTCAAGAGAACAAGGACATATTGCCTAGTTACACGTCAAGCAAAGCATGCAAACAGGGTAGAAGAAGTTGCGGGACTGGCGCAATCGACAGGAGGGCGGAGCTTGGTACCTAGCTGAGAAGGTGGGGGAAAGCCACAATCGTTGACGCGACTAATCACGTCAAGACTTGACTAACGCCAATGTCAGGTACGGGAGTTGACACCTCGGAGCGCAACATGGCCGTCGTTCTGGACATGGCGATGTCTCATTCACACAGCATGGGCAATGTCACTGCTCTCGGTGAAAGCTCGCTAAAGTAGCTCGAAATAGCAGGTCGAAGGCTGCGGCGTAGCGATATCGTGGGGAGGCGAGCACACCAACCACGTCGACAGGCATCCACACGCCGGCATGCCTGACTGCCCACCGAGCTGCAAAAGGCGTCATGTACTCTACACTACAGTATGGTGTATATAGTAAGTGTACACTATGTACACCGAACAGCGAACAGCGAACAGTGGTCGCCGTGCTCGCTTGGACCAACGACTGTTCCCTGCACCCCCGGTCGGTCTTCACGCTCGTCGTGCTATCACCAACGTCCCTCTCCATTACCAAATACGCCGAGTAACCGAACTCCATGCTTTCCGCATGGAGAGAGCTTAGAGAGATGAGAGGAGCTTGTCCAGACACCCCATAACCCAATTGGGCTCCTTGCGCTGCTCACCCTGTCCGCGCCTGCGATGTTCCCTTCCCCTTCTATCAGACTCGCGGTACCAATGTCCTGCATCATCTGGTTAGTTAGTCGCAACTCCTGGGACATCACCTTGGTCCCTTATCACAAATTTATCCGACGAACAATTAACTGACGGAACCAGATCCGCATTCGACCAGAGACCATCCTACCCGAACCCATACCATGCCGAGTCTGCAGGCCGTCGAGGGCCTCCGACCTGTACGCTCTGCATACAGGCCGTTCCAAGGTTAGCGAAGCCTTTGCATCCCGCGCAATGTGTGACGCTGCTGCATGCCTGCCATTGAGCGATTCAAATCATGGGTGATCGTGGCCGTGATGATGTCAATGGTTGCGGCGGCTGCGATTGGCTAATCGCGCCTAGACAGTGGCGGATGTGGCACAATTGTGATTGCAAGGATGCGATCGACACCCTTGGCACGACCAGGGGTCAATTGAAGCTTAACAACAAGCCCCGTCTGCCAACAACCGCGACGCGACTCGCCCGCACTCATTCGTCAGGCTATAGCAGCGAAAGCAGATTAAGGGCTTCGCGGCTTCCACGGCGCGCAGAGTGGAGCACAACGATACAAGGCCCGTCGATGTCTGGAGCACCCCACTGCAAACCAAATCCGCGAGCACCCCTCCCGTCTCTCGTTTCGGTGGCGGGACAGACAGGCCAACTCTCGCGCCAGATGCTTCATGCGATAGCTTGTTCCAACGGCCAGACAGTCATCGCAATATCTTGTTGTGTATGTTACGGGATGGGAGGGGTTTTGGGCGGCTTCAGCGTAATGATGGGGTTGGCATGATGTTCAACACCAGCCATCAAGGCCCCGCTCAGCTGCCTCTCGTGGACTGGCTTGGAAGCAGTCCGCCGCCACCAAGAGGGGAGTATGGAGAGGATGCTTATTTGGCCTTCGCGGTGGGGAGACCGCTGTTTCGTCTTGCAGACGAATCACCTTCTCAGAGTGGATAGCTCCGGCCATTGAAGTTGCCCTGAATCGAGCTGTATGGCCTTACCGTCTAGCTCAAGAGAGTAGGTGAAATCTACTCACCTTATCTCCCTTTATTCCAATGGGAGGTAATGCTGAGGCTGTTGTCGAAGTTGCCCGCTTGGGCTAGAGCTGCCGATGGACCACTCCTCCATGAACTGTATAAATGCAGAGTAATGCCCGACAGTTGATCGACAAGAACTCAGAGTCTCCAGTCTCCAGCAATCCTCTAGTCCGGAGTTCCTTCCAAGCATTCCACCCTCATAAGCTGATCCACTGTTTCGGACATATCAGCGTCATGGTTGTTCTGAGATATCTGTCGTTGGCTGCGGCCGCTCTCTCTTCTTTCGCGGCAGCCTCGCCGATTGCCCCTGAGAAGCGTGGCGTTACCTTCTCTGTTACGCAAGAAGCAAATGCCAAGTTCACCCACCATAACGGTACCCTGGCTTTACTGAAAGCATATAGGAAGTATGCCAGCGCAATCCCCAAGGAGTTTGCCGCTGCTGCAGGCATCACTAGTTCAGTTACGGCCTCCCCAAGCCAGTACGACGCAGAATATGTTTGTCCTATGAACGTTGGCAGGCAGATCGTTAACTTGGACTTTGATACTGGATCGGCGGATTTGTAAGTCTCTCACACAACCAGCGTGATTGATAAGTCGATCTGAAGAAAGGCTTGTCTAATTGCGGTCTTTGCGCCGCAGCTGGGTTTTCTCAGCGTTGCTGCCTGCTTCGTCCCGACAAGGTCACAATGCCTATAACCCTACCAGATCCAGTACCTACAGCAAACTCAGCGGGTACACCTGGAAAATCACATACGGCGATGGCAGTGGCGCTAAAGGAATTGTTGGGACGGAAACTGTGAAGGTAGGCGGTGTCACAGTTACCAGGCAAGCCGTGGAACTGGCTACTTTGGTCAGCGCACAGTTCGTCTCAGATACCTTCAATGATGGTTTATTGGGACTATCTTTCAGTAGCATCAACACCGGTAAGATGCAGATCTTCCGACCTTGAGCTGGACATCACACTGACCACGTCATCCTTTTATTTTAGTTCGACCGGTGCAACAGAAGACCTTCTTCGACAATGCAAAATCCATTCTCGCGAGCCCCCTGTTCACCGCCGACCTCAAGGCTCAAACTCCAGGTGCCTACGACTTTGGATTCATTGACCCAGCCAAATACACTGGGTCGATCGCCTGGGCTGGTGTCGACTCAAGCCAAGGCTTCTGGGACTTCACCGCATCCGGTTATGGCGTCAGCAGCTCATTTACGTCAAGCTCCTACAGCGGCACAGCCGGTAAGCTATTTAGAGATTCGCCTAAACGAATGCAACAAGCGACTAAACTTTGCTGACACATTCCTCGCAGATACCGGCACTACTCTCCTCCACCTCCCTGATAAGATTGTTAATGCCTACTGTGGTAAAGTCTCCAGCGCATCCTACGATAGCAGTAACGGCGGTTACACTTTCCCCTGCTCCACTTCCCTCCCATCCTTCATTGTCGGCATCGGCTCAAAGAAGGCCGCCATCCCAGGCTCGCTAATGAACTTTGCCCCTGTCGACATCGTTAACTGTTTTGGTTCCCTGCAGTCCAGTGCAGGCATCGACATCAACATCTTTGGCGACATCTTGTTCAAGAGCCAATTTGTCATCTTCGATGGTGGCAACACTAGACTCGGGTTTGCGGACAAACCGTAGAGGGTTTCAGGACACAGTGAGGCTCCGTATGCACCACTACCGCGAAAAGGCTAAGCATTTTTAAATAGTTCTCTATTCGGTTGCAGTACGATGATATACATATTCATTTCCTTGGGCCCAGGCGGAATAGAGTGTGGAATGTGTAGTCGTTGCGATCTGAGGATCTATTTCGCCACTCTTTACCTCCTTCGTGTTACTTCAATTCAGTCAAGCCTTTACGATTTCAATACCTCCTCGATGGAGAATCTCTCACTTGGCGAAGTGCATCCTATTCTTGAGAACAGATATTTCTTAGTTTCATCGTCATTCTCTTCTAGCCTGAATGTAAGACCGTCAAGCAACGTCGGGTCTATGGGATTGCAATAGTAGTGTGCTTGGAGGTGACTCACAGTCTCGGCGATAGCTATTAGCTAGGTTGAACTCTAGAAGCCATATTACAAAATAATCTTAATAGAGTTACAATCGCAATGTATGTACTACGATCAGGCAGCTAATTGGTAAGGCATAATAGATTAGTGTTACTATTCTCTATACTAGATATCGTAATAGAATTAATCGCTGTCTCCTTTATAGAAAATAGTGATATGGCTTTTAGCTTCAGCCACTCCGCTTCCCCAAGGATTACTT
The DNA here is from genome assembly GCA_022345685.2 of Nothomitra cinnamomea. Taxonomy (NCBI): domain Eukaryota; kingdom Fungi; phylum Ascomycota; class Geoglossomycetes; genus Nothomitra; species Nothomitra cinnamomea. Next base: position 41,788 of record JAJDMX020000022.1, on the reverse strand, counting down.
GGCACTTCTCCATTGCCTTTCTAGCCAGTGGTAAGCAACCGCATTACACCGAAGTATTATTAGTCATATGAATAAGAATAATACCGAAATGAAAAGAAAGGCCTATCTATTAGAGTTTAAGCAGTTTATAAGTAAATAATTAAAAAGTATATTGTAATAATAAGTCATCAAGTGCTATAAAATAGACAATTTTAATGCTTATTACTTTAAAACTTAAAATATTTAAAGGTAATCTATATAAGGTCCTAATTTTCTCATCAATAAGAATGTAAATTCTTTTCAATATAGGTTTTAATAGAATAATATATAACTTTATCTAAATAACAAACTTAAATTACTAAGATAATTAAAAAAATATAATAATATTTAATGAAGAGAAAAAAAACTTTCTTCATCATTTTCTAAACACTTTTCATAATAATTCTTCATTAAACTGTTATTACTTACTATTAAATAATTAGATACTATATTATTATTACTTGAAAGTATAAGTTATATTTTGTAGCATAAAGCTTTAAATAGCAAGAATTACAGCTATAATTTAGTAATAGCATATTATTGTGTCATATGCAGTTAATATGCCAAGGAATAAGTAATCTTCTTTTTATTTATATGTGCATAAAAGACTGTTTCTAAGAAAAGTAATAATTACTTCTATTAAAAAAGAATCAATTTTACAGTACAAAACAATATAAAGCTTTATTTTTCAATAATCTTTACTCTTAAGTCTTATAATATTACTATAACCAAACTTGATATTTAGTCCAATATTATTTATACTGTTTTAACAATTCAAGCAGATTTGACTTTAGAGCTAACCCTGATAATTAATTACTATGATGCTAAGAAAGTAATATTAGCAATAATTGATAAACTATAAAAGCCCTTAATTAGGGAGCTAATATATTTTAGACTAGCTAAAATAATTGAAAAATATTATAATGTGAAGCCCTAAGAGGTGAGGACTGCAGTTGCGGCTCAGCGGTGGTGTGCTGTTACGCTACATGCAGTTAATGCATCAAGAGATGCATAAATGTAAATCTACGATGTTGCTTCTCCCAGAAGCAGCGATTAGTTCTACACTAAAAATTGACATTTTTAAGCTATTAGAGTTCAGTCTATCACATATAGCATTGCAGAGCCTCCATATACTGTTGACCCTTATCCTTGAGTTTCGTGACATCACTGCGATAGCATTCGGTGTTCAGCTCAACATTGTTCATATTTTTTTAGCAATCTGAAAAGGGCTGGCTTTACAGCTGGCCTTAATAGATATATTAGTTAAAAGTAGTAAGTTATATAGTAATTACATAAAAGTAAGAGAGTGTAACGTAGAGCTTTAAGGAATGAGGATTGTGGTTGCGGCTTGACGGCGGTATGTCGTTGTGTCACATGTAGTTAGTGCACTGAAAGATACATATATGTAAATTCAGGAGGTTACTTCTCCCAGAAGCAGCGATTAGTTCTACACTAGAAATCAATATTCTTAAGTCATTGGAATTCAGTTTATCGCATATAACAGTACTAAGCCTCCATATACTGTTGACCTTTATTCTTGAGCCTTGTGATGTTACTGCAATAGTATTCGGCATTCGGCCCAACGTCGTCTATACTGTTTTAGCAATCTGAAAAGGGCTAGCTTTAGAGCTGGCCCTGACAGAGAGGTATAAGTTATAAAGTAACTGTCAAGACCTATTTTAAAGTCAAACTCTTTATATTGCTAAAACAATGTGAATAATGTCAAGTCAAATGCCAAGCACAGTTACAGCAACTTTATAAGGCTCTTAAAGCTAAAGTAGTGAAGATAGAATACTTCATATTACTTTGCATAATAGGATGAGATTCTAGTAGTAAAACTAATTGTAGAACTAATCGTTGCTTTTTCTAGAAGTAGCTTCCTGCATATACATTATGGAAAGGAGATTATGTGTCTCTCAGTATATTAACCATATGCGGCACAATGGCATGTTACCACAAAGTTGCAGTTCTAGCTCTTTAAGGCTTTATGTTACAGTAACTCAGGTTTCTTTATTTAGAATTTAGGTTGTAAGTCACACTTTGATATAATTGTAATGTAGTGTACGATTACCTAATAGTAGGTAATTAATAACTTAGTAAAGAGTTACTATAAAGAATGTTTAAAGAGTAATGAAAAATACTTTTCTCTTTTCTTTATTAAAGATTTTATTAAATCTTTATTACTTAACAAGTCAAATTTTATTGCCTAAGATATTGAAAGATATAATTGCATACTGTCTCATTGAATTTTAACTAGAAAGTAATTTTAGTTCTCAATAATGAAAATACTACATTTATAAATTGAGTTATTTTGAATATTACAAATCCAAGTAATATGTACTAATATTGTTTGTTTCATAACATCTAAAGTTTTTACTATTATATACCATTTATTTTAGTATTCAATTTATCCTTGTTAAGCCATATATATTGTTTTCAATCTTATAAAGTTATAACCTAATTTAATAGTAGTAGTAATTACCTCTATATCTATAGTATTATCTTAGTAAAACTTAGAATATTCGTGATACTATTATTACTCTAGATTATAAGAATTATAATTGTTAATTATTTCTTAATTAAGTTACTTAGTATTTGTGTAACTGGCTAAAATTATTATTTTAGCTAAGATATAGGTAATATTATTAATTTACTACAAGTTATTTTCTTGGCACTGAAAGCACTAATTATATAAGTCTCACTTTGGCCCTTACTTATCTTTAACAAGTACTGTTTATTCTTGTATTTAGTTTATTCTTGTCAAGTTATATATATTATTCTTAATTCTATGAAGTTATAATTTAATTTAATGGTAGTGATGTTACCCTTATATTTATAATATTATCTTAGTAGGATTTAAGATATTCATAACACTGGTTCCACTGTAAATGACTGTAACAATTGAATAAACTTCTTAATTAAGTTTTTGTTTAAGAAGTTCTCAAGCATCTTGAGTTTAATATTATTCATACTATAGAGAGGACAAAAAAGTAGAATTTTCCCTTTCTCTATAGCTTTTCCACAATTATAGAATTAATAAGAGAGTTTATTTATTGTTTCTAAGTTGAACAAAGATAAGAATTCTCTATATTTTATAAGAGCTATATTGTTAGAAGTTTTTTTAGTAGATCTGAATATTGCAAAACTTGTTCTTGGTTAAGTATTATTGACTTCACTTATAATAATACAGTAGATATATACTTTTAATTCTTAATATAAAAATATACTTTTATAAATATTGGTGCTTTTATTATAATAATAGTATTACAAACATTCTGAGCTTTATTAGGAATGCCATGGACACGGGAGTGGTGCTGGAACTGTTGGACTAGATTATTAGCCTATAGAACACAGATAGTTTAGACAGCTCAGTAAGGATGAACTGAATACGAGAATAAACGGCACTTACTGTAGGCAAGTGAGGGCCAAAGCAGAGGTTCGTGCAACTAGTGCTCTCAGCATTGAAAGTGCAACCCACAGTAACTTAATAAATCACCCATACCTTAATTAAGGCAGTGACCTCAGCTAGCCATACGACTGCCAAGCGGTCTAGCCAAGAAATGACTGGCAAACAGGAACTACCACGACCTACAGACGAGGAATCGTTGATCGTAGGTGAAGGACTAGGAGAGTTAAAGAACACTTGGCAGCTGAAGAATACATTAGCTAGGTGTAGTGGGTAAATTGGGTATGGATAGAGAGTTGTGAGTCAGTATAACTCAGATTTCATTATTGGACTTGGCGTAAGTCAGGTGTGAGTCATGTTGAGGGAAAAACTTCCCAAATAGTATAAGTTGCCCATTGGCAGGTAGCTAAGAGATCAGTGAAGAGGTAGCTATAAATATAGCGTTAAGATCTCAAAGAAAGTGTCTTTTCTTTCCTCTTCACTGAAAGTCTTGTTAGTCTAGTAATATAAGCTTTGTATCAAGAATCATCACTCAGAATATCTTTTGATATAGTTGAAGTAGAACTGTTTTGGTATTTTAGTATACGAAACTAATATACTTATCCCATAGTCACTCGAAGAATGCCACACCATATACTTGAACATCAAGACAAATTAGGAGATGAGACCTTATCAGAGTCAGATCATCACAAATAGAAAAGTATAGATTCTGAGAGAGTTTAACTATGTTTTAACTATAGTACAATTAGGAAAAGCTAAAATACCTTTAATAATTAGCTTTTAAGTACATTATTTAGTGTAATACTTTGAATTAGTAAGATTATCTTATTTTCTTGGAACTTAATCTGGAAAGTTATAAAGTTATAATCAAGTAATATTCATAACTATAAAGTAATAGCTAATAAAGTTATAAAAAACTATACATTTGCATAATAGCTATAAAAGTCTATGGAAGTTTTAGTAGTTTGTCAAATTACTTTACTTTTATTTAGTTATCAATCTAGAACCTCTAGTACTTAAGGTTTTTCCAGTATATAGAGTTTGAACTAATATTTTCTAGTAAATCTTCTGTCCATAAAAGTATATTCTGTAGTACTATTACCGATAAAAGTATAGGATTAAACTATTTTTACATTGATATTAACAATACATAGAAAGATAAATTAGAAATTCTTTGTTTGAAAAAGTTTTCTCTTTAGTATTAAAGAAGTATCATAGACATCTCAAGTCCTAAGCTGCAGGACGCTATAGACATGAGAGTGGTACTACTGTCATTGAATCAGATCATAGTTTCATAGGGTTAAGGGTGACAAATAAAGTTCAGCAAGGATAAACTGAATACAAGAATAGATGATATTTGCTGAGAGTAAGTGAGGGCTAAAACAAGGTTTGTGCAATCAGCATTCTTAGTGTTGAGAGCATAACTTATAACAAACTCAATAAATCATTCATACCTTAGTTAGGGCAACAACTTCAGCTAGCTACATGACTGCCAAGTAGTCTAGCTAGGAAACGATCAACTAATAAAAGCTTCTATAATCTTCAGTCCCAAAATCATTAGTTATGAAGATGAGATCAAGAGAGCTGAGAGACACTTAGCAGCTGAAAGAAATATTAGCTAGAAGTAGTGATTTATGCTATGATTGTATATAGGTAAAAGAAGTATAAGTTATGTAGTAACTTAGGTTTTCTTAATTAGAAATCAAGTTGGGAGTCACAATTTGGTGTAACTGTAATATAGTGTGTGATTACTCGATAGTAGGTAGTCAGTGACCCAATAAAGAGCTACTATAAAGAGTACTTAGAAAGCAATGAAAAGTACTTTTCTCTTCTCTTCATTGAACGTATTATTTGGAAGTTTATTATTTAGCACTAAGTTTTATTATTTAAGATATTGCAAAATATAATTATACGCTGCCTTGTTGAATTTCAGCTGGGAAGTAATTCTGGTCCCTAGCAATGAGAAGATTCTGTTTACTAATTAAGTTACCTAAAGTACTCAAGTTCAAGTAATTCGTACCAGTATTGTCTACTTTATAGTACTTGAAGCTTCTGTTATTACAAGAAGCTACTGAAAGCTAGAGTGATTCTATATCTGAAGTAATCTACTGTCGTAAACATCTTGAGCCTTACTAAAATAATACTATGAATATAGAAATAATGTTAGTTACCATTGAATCAAGTTGTAACTCTACAGGATTAGAGGCAGCATATATATGTAATGTGAAGTTCTAAGGGGCGAAGACTGCAGTTGCGGCTCAACAGCAGTGTGCCATCATACCACATGTAGTTAGTACACTAAAAGACGCATATTGTCATAGACATCCCAGAACGCCACAGACACGAGAGTGGCGCTGGAACTATTGGACCGGATCGCTAGTCTACAGGATACGAACGGCTCAAACAGCTCAGCAAGGATGAATTAAATACGAGGACGAGCCGCACTTGCCATGAGAACGTGGGGGCCGGAACAGGGGTTCGCACAATCAACGTGACCTACGGCAACTCAATAAATCACCCACACTCCTGTTAAGACAACGACTTTAGCTAGCCACACTACCGCCAAGGAGTTTAACTAGGAAGCGACCAGCCAACAGGAACCACCACGATCAACGGATGGAGAACCGTTAGTTGTGGGTAAAGGACCAAGAGAGCTGAGAAACACTTGATAGCTGAAGAACACACTAGCTAGGTGTAGTGGGCAGCTCAAGTATGAATGAAGAGTTATGAGTCATGATAACTCAGGTTTCATTATTGGACTCAGCCTGAGTCAAGTGTGAGTCACGCCGAGAAAAGAACACTCCAAGTGATATGAGTTACCTGTTGGCAGGTGGCCAAGAAGTTAGTGAAGAGGCAGCTATAAATATAGTGTTGAAGTCCCAGGGAAAGCGTCTTTCCTTTCCTCTTCACTGAAAGTCTTGTTAGTTTAGCAATATAAGCTTCGTACCAAGAATCATCGCTCAAGATATCTTTCGATATAGTTACAGTAGGACCGTTTCATTATTCCAGTATATGAGACTAAAATACTTGTCTCACGGTCACCCAAAGAATGCCACGCCCTATACCTGAACACTAAGACAAACTAGGAGACAAGATCTCATCAGAGTCAGATCGTCACACATATATGTAAATCCAGGAGGCTACCTTTCTTAGAAACGATGATTAGTTCTACACTAGAAATCGACCTTCTTAAGCTATTAAAATTCAGTTCATCGTATATAGTATTATTAAGCCTCCATATACTGTTGACCTTTACCTTTGAGCCTTGTGACATTGCTGCGACAGCGCTCGGCATTTGGCCAAATATCGTTCACACTGTTTTAGCAATCTAAAGGGCTAGCTTTAGAGCTGGCCCTGATAATATAGCTCAACAAGAATAAATTAGATACAAAAATGAATGATACTTGCCAGAAGCAAGTAAAAGATTAAAGTAGAGTTTGGACAATTAGTACTTTTAGCGCTAAGATGTAACATAGAGCCCTAAGAGGCGAGGACTGCAGTTGTGGCTTGGCAGCAATGCACTATTGCGCTACATGCGGTTAGCATGCCGAGAGATATATATATGTAAATCTAGGAGGCTACTTTTCCTAGAAGTAGCGATTAATTCTACACTAGAAATCGACGTTCTTAAGCTATTAAAATTCAGTCCATCGCACATAGCATTGCGGAGTCTCTATATACTATTGGCCTTTATCCTTTAACTTTGTGATGTCATTGCGACAGTGCTCAGCGTTCGACTTGACGTCGTTCACACTATTTTAGCAATTTGAAAAAAGCTGGCTTTAAGGCTAGCCCTCACATAAATGCACAACTTATAGCAACTTAATAATTACTCATATCTCAGTTAAGACAATGACTTTAGCTAGTTACATAAATGTTAAGTAATCTAATTAAAAAGTAATTAACTATGAGGAAGCTTCACAGATTATAAGATTTAAAACTATTAAATATAAATAGAGAACTAAGGGAACTAAAAGATACTTAACAGCTGAAGGATATATTAACTAAGTTTAGTGAATAGCTTGAGTATAGGTAGAGAGTTATGAGTTATGACAATTTAGGTTCTATTATTGAACTTAGCATGAGTTGTATTGTAAGTTACATTAAGAAGTATATACATTAAGTAGTATGAGTTATCTGTTAGCAGATTACTAAGAAATCAGTAAAAAGATAACTATAAATACTGTGTTAAGATCTCAGAGAAAGTATCTTCCCTTCTCTCTTTACTAAATATTTTATTAATTTAGTAGTTAAACTTTATATCAAGAACTATCGCTCAAGATATTGTTTGATATAGTTATAATAGAACTGTTTCATTATCTTAATATATAGAATTAATATAATTATTTTATCGTTACTTTATGAACTTTCATCATATACTTAAATATATTAGACAAATTAGAACATAAGACCTTGTTAAAGTCAGATAATTACATTTACTCTTTTTTATTCTATCTTAGTTATATATTATAACTTACTTCTAGAATCACTTTTTTTCCTGATTTCTCTTCTTCCTTAACAATTACTTCCATGTGACAATCTAACTTTGATAAAGTCTTATCTTTTAATTTGTCTTGAGTATTCAGGTACGTGGCAAAGAGTTAGTAAAATAACTATAAAATAATTATGTTGATCATATATACCAAGATAGTAAAACGATTCTTCTGCAACTATATTGATAGATATTTTTTAGTGATGATTTTTGGTATAAAGCTTAATTACTAAACTAATAAAACATTTAGTGAAAAGAGAAAGAAAGATACTTTCCTAGAGATTTTAATATAATATTTATAGCTATCTTTTCATTAATCTCTTGACAATCTGCTAATAGATAACTTATACTACTTAGTATACATATTTCTCAACATAACTTATAATATGATTTATGCTAATTTCAATAATAAAATCTAAGTTACTATATGTTATAGATATTTCAAGCCCTAAGCTACAGAACATTACAAATACAGAAATAATACAAAAACCATTAGATTGGATCATGAATGAAATTTTATTGAACTTAATATACAGTCAAGAAGGTTAATTACTAAGTACGAATAACAACAGAATTTTAGGGCCAGTTCTAAAGCCAGCCCTTTTCAGATTGCTAAAACAGTGTGAACGACGTTAGGCTGAATGCCGAGCACTATCGCAGCAACATCACAAGGCTTAAGGATAAGGGTCAACAGCATATGGAGGCTCCACAATACTATATGCAATGAACTGAATTCCAATAGCTTAAGAACATCAATTTCTAGTATAGAACTAATCATTGTTTCTAGGAAAACCAGTCTTGTAGATTTACATATATACATCTCTTGGCGTGCTAACCACATGCAGCATGATGGTGCACTGCCACCGAGCTGCAACTGCAGTCCTTACTCTTTAGGGCTTAACATTACATAGGACTTGTCAGGATATAGAAACTATTATGACAGTATGTAGACTTTCAAGCTAGTGTACTGTACACTGTATGCAACAACTGAAAAACATAAGACAATATCTTGGTTAGGTAGTCTTTATTTAGTAGACTTAGTCAATTACTATAATGCTAAAAGAGTTATATAAGAAGTAACTAGCAAACTATAAAGGCTTTTAGCTAGAGACTGGTTAGAGGTAATTCAGAAAGTTAAGTTGATAGATCCCTAACTAGCTAAAACAGTTAAGAAATATGTCAACTAAGAGTAGTAGGTTGTGCAATGATTGCACATAAGTAAGAAAATTATAAGTCACATAATAACTTGAGGTTTTCTTATTTAAAATTCAGGTTTTAAGTCACACTTTAACGTAACTGTTATATGGTTTGCAATTACCCAATAGTAGATAATTAGTAACTCAATAATAAGCTACTATAAAAAGTACTTGAAAAGTAACGAAAAGTGTTTTTTTCTTCTCTTTATTAAATATATTATTTAGAAGTCTATTACTTAGTAACTAAATTTTGTTGTTTAAGATATTGAAAATATAATCACTCACTATCTCGTTAAATTCTAGCTAGAAAGTAATTTTAGTCATCAGCAACAAGAAGACCCCATTCATGAATTAAGTTGCTTAAGGTACTCAAGTTCAAGTGGTATGTACTAGTATCACTTATCTTATAATACCTGAAGCCTTTACCACTATACTATAACTTATAACTCTTTACCTCTATTCAAGCTATTTACTATATCTAATTAATATATTTTTCAGTTACTAAGCATTCTTTAACTTTCTTGGTCTTTTCCACTACATCCAATGGTTTAGGGTTTATAAAATATAAAATTTTCTATTAGTTAATCATTTCCCAATTAAGTTACTTAATAATCATGTAGTTAGCTGAAGTCTTTGCCTTGACCAAGATGTAAGTGATTTATTAAGTTACTACAGATTGTACTCTCAATATTAAGAAAGCTAATTGTGTAAACTTTTCTTTAACTTTTTACTTACCTCTAGTAAATATCTCTATTCTCATATTCAATTCATTCTTACTGAGTTATATATACTATTTCTAGTTCTGTAGAGTCATGACTTAATCTAATAGTAATAGTGCTACTTCTATATCTTTGATATTATCCTAGTAAGACTCAAAATATTTATGATATTCTAATACTTTCATAGTTTTTCAAAAGTTAACTGAATACTAATATACTATATATTCTGTTATCCTATATTTGAAGTACAGTTTGTCATGGAAACAGTAGTCTTTCTTCTCTAAATTAAAGCAGAATTTAACTTGCTATAGTACTATAAACAGTATTGATATTTATAGAAGTAGCTATCTAGTAACTCAAGTTATTGTTCATAAGGTAATTTATATTGATAAAGGTTTCTACCTTAGCTTATAAGAATATAGAGAAATGAATAAACTATTTATTAAATAGTCACTTCTTATAGTATCAGGCTTTTTATTTGCTGTTCATCTTAATATATATGTCACAGATATCCCGAGCCTTATCAAGAATGCCACGGACACGGGAGTGATGCTGGAACCATTGTACCAGATTGCTAGCCCATGGGATATGGACGGCTCAAATGATTTGGCAAGGATAAACTAAATACGAGGACGAGCGACACTTGCTGTGGGAACGTGGGGGCCGGAACAGGAGTTTGCGCAATCAGCGTGATTTGCAGCAACTCAATAAATTACCCATACCCCTGTCAAAGCAATGACCTTAGTCAGCCACACTACTGCCAAGGAGTCCAGCCAGAAAGCGACTGGCCAACAAGAACCACCATAATCTACAGATGAAGAACTGTTAGTTATGGGTAAAGAACTGTGACGATCTGACTCTAATGAAGTCTCGTCTTCTAGTTTGTCTTGATGTTCAGGTATACAGTGTGGCATTCTTTAGATGACCGTGAGACAAGTATGTTAGTCTCGTATACTGGGATAGCAAAATGGTCCTACTGCAACTTATATCAAAAGATATCTTAGGTGATAATTCTTGGTATGAAGCTTATATTGCTAAACTAACAAGACTTTCAGTAAAGTGGAAAAGAAAGATGTTTTCCCTAAGATTTCAACGCTATATTTATAGCTGCCTCTTCACTGATCTCTTAGCCACCTGCCAACGGGCGACTCATATCATTTGGGGTACTTTTTCCTCAGTGTGACTCATATCCAACTAATGCCAAGTCCACTAATGAAACCCGAGTCATCACAACTCATACTCTCCATCTATACCTGAGCTGCCCACTACATCTAGCTAACGTGTCCTTCAGCTACCGAGTATTTCTCAGCTCTCCTTGTCCGTTATCCACGACTAACAGTTCTCTGTTCGTAGGTCGTGGTGGTTCCTATTAGTCGGTCGCTTCCTGGCTAGGCTCTTTGACAGTACTGTGGCTGGCTGAGGTCGTTGCCTTGACAGGGGTGTGGGTAATTTACTGAGCTGCCGCAGGTTGCGCTGATTGCACAAACCTTTGTTCCGGCCCCCACGTTCCCACAGCAAGTACAACTCATCCTTATATCTGGTTCATCCTTGCCAAGCCGTCTGTGTCCCATAGGCTTGTGATCCGGTCTAATGATTTCAGCACCACTTCCGTATCTGTGGCGTTTCTGATAAGGCCCGGGTTGTCTGTGACAAAGACCAGGAGAGCTGAGAAACACTTAGTAGCTGAAGAACACGCTAGCTAGGTGTAGTGGGCAGCTTAGGTATAGATGGAGAGTTATGAGTCATAACAACTCAGGTTTTATTATTGGACTTAACGTGAGTCAAGTGTAAGTCACGCTGAGGAAAGAATACTTCAAGTAGTATGAGTCGCCCATTAGCAGGTGGCCAAGAGGTCAGTAAAGAGGTAGCTATAAATATAGTATTGGAGTTTTAAGGAAAGCATCTTTCCTTTTCTCTTCACTGAAAGTCTTGTTAGTTTAGCAATATAAGCTTCGTATCAAGAATTATCACCTAAGATATCTTTTGATATAAGTTGCAGTAGGACCGTTTCGCTATCCCAGTATACAAGACTAACATACTTGTCTTACAGTCACTCAAAGAACACCACGCTATATACCTAAACACTAAGACAAACTAAGAGACAAGACCTCATTGGAGTCAGATTGTCACAATATACCTTAAACAATATACTTATTATTATATACTTCTTTGTTGAATATATCAACATCTATTGAATATCTTTTTATAGTTTTCTTTTAAACTAGTTTTTCAAAATAGCATTATTATATTCTAAAGAAATTGACAGTTGAACAAAGTCAAGTAAGTACAAGTATAACAATCTGACTTTAATAAAGTTTCATTTTTTTAGTTGTCTTAAAAATTTATATACATAGCAAAGTATTTATAAGGTGACCATAAAATAGTCATATTAGTTTTGTATACAAAAGTAATTAAATAATTCTATTACAACTATGTCAAGAAGATATCTAAGGTAATAATTCTTAATATAAAACTTAATTATTAGTTAATAAGATATTTAGTAAAGAGGAAAGAAAAGACACTTTTTCTGAAATCCTAATATAATATTTACAGTTACCTCTTTATTGATCTCTTGGCCACCTGGCAACCGGTAACTCATATCATTTAATATACATGCCTCTTAATATAATTCACAATATAACTTATTTTAAATCCAATAATAAATTCTAAGTTATTATAACTCATAACTTCTTATCTATATTTAAGCTGCCTACTATAACTAGTTAATATATTTTTCAACTCTTTCAGTTCTTTCTTTACATTTAATAGTCAAAGGTTTTATGGATTATAAAGTTTCTAATGGTTGATTATTTTCTGATTAAGTTACTTGCTGTTTATATAGCTAACTAAGTATTATAAACATCTTAAGCTTTATCAGAAATACCACAGACATGAGAGTAATACTATCATCATTGGACTAAATTATGGTTTCATAAAACTAAGAACAGTACACATGGCTCAGCAAGGATAAACTGAATATAAAGATGAACGGTACTTGCCAAAAGTAAGTGGAAGTCAAAACGAGGTTTGTACAATCAACGCAAACTGCAACAAACTTAATAAATCACCTATACCCTGGTTAAGGCAATAATCTTAGCCAATTACATAATTATCAAGTAGCTTAGCCAGAAAGTGATCGATCAATAGGAGCCCCCACAACTCATAGACTCAGAACTGTTAATTGTAAAGAAAAAATTAGAAGAGCTGAAAGATACTTGACAGCTGAAAGACATATTAGTTAAGTGTAGTAGGTAACTTAGGTATGAATAGAGAGTTATAGGTTATAATAACTTAGGTTTCATTATTGGACTCAGCCGAGAATAATGTACACCAAATGGTATGAATCACCTATTGGTAAGCAGTCAAGAGATCAGTGAAGAGATAACTGTAAATTCTATGTTAGAATTTCAGAGAAAGTATCTTTCCTTTCCTCTTTACTGAATGTCTTATTAGTTTAGCAATAAAACTTTGTATCAAAAGTTATCACTCAAGATATTTTCTGATATAGTTATAGTAGAACTGTTTTACTATTTTAGTATACAGAATCAATATAACTATTCTATAGTCATCTTAAGAATACCTCACCATGTATCCAAACATTAAGATAAATTAAGAGACGAGACCTTATCAGAGTCAGGTTATCACACTGAAGTTATTGTCTTAATTGAAGTATAAGTAATTTATTAAGTTATTATAGATTATACTTTTAATACCAAAAGTATTAATTGCATAAACCTCACTTTAATCTTTACTTGTTTTTGATAAGTACTATTTATTCTCATATTCAGCTTATTCTTGCTGATTCATATATACTATCACTAATTCTATAAAGTCACGACTTAATTCAATAGTAGTAGTGTTTTTCCTATATTTTTAGCGTTATTTTAGTAAAGTTCAAGATATTTATAATAACAAGAAATATAGCTTATTTTCTTATTTCAGGTCAAATAAGGCCATAAATACTGTCTTTATAGTATTAATAAAAAGAATAGTAAAAAAATTAGATGACAGTAATCTTTTGTAATATTTAGCCACTTTATAATATTTTATCTCTATCTCTTAACTAGACTAAGTATTAGGCAAGAGCTAGCTCTTTAGGTAACAATCTTGTATATCTAATCTTGTGTCACAAACATCCCAAGCCTTACCAGAAACGCCACGAATACGGGAGTGGAGCTAGAACCATTGGACCGGATCGCTAGCCTATGGAACACAGACAGCTCGAACGGCTCAGCAAGGATGAACCAAATACGAGGATGAGCAGCACTTGTCAGAGGGACATAGAGGCTAGAATAGAGGTTTGCGCAATCAGTGCCCTCAGTGCTGAGAGTGCAACCTGCGGCAGCTTAATAAATCATCTATACCCCTATTAAGGCAATGACCTCAGTCAGCCACACTACCGCCAAAAAGTCTAGCCAGGAAGCAACCAGCCAACAAGAACCACCACGACCTACAGATAAGAAACTGTTGGTCATAGATGAAGGACCAGGAGAGCTGAAGAACATTTGGTAGTTAAAAAATATGTCAGCTCGGTGTAGTAGGCAGCTCGGGTATGAATAGAGAGTTGTAAGTTACAATGACTCAGGTTTCATTATTAGACTCAGCATGAGTTGAGTGTGAGTCACGCCGAGGAAAGAACACCCCAAACGGTATGAGTTGCCCGTTGGTAGGTAGCCAAGAGGTCAATGAAGAGGCAGCTATAAATATAATGTTAAAGTCTCAGGGAAATCGTCTTTTCTTTTCTCTTCACTAAAAGTCTTATTAGTTTAGCAATATAAGCTTCATACCAAGAATCATCGCCTAAGATATCTTTTGATATAGTTATAGTAGAACTGTTTCACTATCCCAGTATACGAGACTAATATACTTGTCTCACAGTCACCTAAAGAATGCCATGCCGTATACCTAAATACTAAGACAAACTAGGAGATGAGACCTCATCGGAGTCAGATCATCACATCTTGTTCTTATCATTTGCAAATGTGGTAATATTTACCCTAAACTTAAATATAAGAAACTAAATTTATTTTTATAACTTTTCACTATTACTTCTGTTATACTTTTCAGAGTTAGGAATTTTGATAGATTTAGCAAAGTTGGAACTCTTTAACTATTTTGTAAGCTAGGTAATCTCATTTTATTAAAGGATAATAATAGTGATAATAGCAATAGCAGCTGCAGTAGTAACAACTTCAACTATAATATATTTGAACTTAAGTATGATAATCTAACTTTAACAAGATCTTGTTTTCTAGTTTGTCTTAGATGTTTAAATATACAGTAAGAGATTTGTAAAGTGATTATGGGATAGTTATGTTAGTTCTGTATACTAAAATAACAAATCAATTTTGCTGTAACTATATTAAATAATATCTTAAGTAATAGTTTTTAATATGAAGCTTAATTGCTAAACTAATAAGATATTTAGTAAAGAGAGAAGGAAAGACACTTTCTCTAAAATCTCAATATAGTATTTATACTTACCTCTTTACTAATTTCTTGACTACTTATTAATGAGTAGTTTATACTACTTAATGTATACATCTCTTAATGTAACTCATAACATGATTTATGCTAAGTTCAATAATGGAACTTAAATTATCGTAACTTATAACTTTTTACTTATACTTAATTAATATATCCTTTAGCTGTCAAGTATCTTTCAGCTTTTTTGGTCCTCTATTCATATTCAACAATTCTAGATTCTATAATCTGTAAAGCTTTCTCATAGTCAATTACTTCTTAATTAGGTTGTTTAACATTTATGTAGTTAATTGAAGTTATTACCTTAACTAAGATATGAATAATTTATTAAGTTGCTACAAGTTACACTAATTGTGCAAACCTCACTTTGATCTCCACTCACTTCCAGCAAATGTAGTTCATTTTTGTATTCAATTTATTCTTGTCAAATCATATATACTATTCTCAATTTTGTAGAATTATAATCTGACATAATAGCAATTACTGTCACTTCAATGTCCATGACATTATTCTAATAAGACTTAAATATTTATGACATTAAGAGTATTTAAGGTAGCTCAATTTGTAGATATGGTTTTCTTGTTTTATTATGTACACCTTAAGCCTTAAGTTATAGAATGCCATAAATATAGAGAAAGTATAGAAACTATTAAATCAAATCATAAATAAAATTTTATCTGGAATAGCATATAGTTAAGAGAATTAAATATAAGTACTGTAAAAGAATTACTAGAAAAGATTTATTTTATTCTTTAGAATATAGTTATCACTAGCCTCTATGTGACAATCTAACTCTGATGAAGTCTTGTCTTTTAGTTTATCTTAGTATTCAGATACATGGCAAGGCATTCTCAAGGTAACCATGAGACAATTATATTGATCCTGTATATTAAGATAGTAAAACAATTTTACTGCAACTATATCGAAAGATATTTTTAGGCAGTGATTCTTGGTATAAAGCTTTATTGCTAAACCAACAAGATATTCAGTAAAGAGAAAAGGAAAGAAGCTTTTCCTAAGATCTTATCATGGTATTTATAGCCACCTCTTCATTGATTTCTTGGCTACTTGCTAATAGGTGACTCATACCATTTGGTATACACTCTTCTTGGCATAACTCACAACATGACTTACACCAAGTCCAATAATGAAATTTAAGTCACTATGACTCATAACTCTCCATCTATATCTGAGCTGTCCACTATACCTAACTAGCTTGTCTTTCAGCTACTAAGTGTTCTTTAGCTCTTCTAGCCTTATCTTCATGATTAACGGCTCTACGTCTATAGGTCATAGTGATTGCTGTTAGTTGATTGCTTTCTGGCTAGGCTGCTTAGTAGTCATGTGACTAGCTGAAATTGTTGCCTTGATTAGGATGTAGGTAATTTATTGAGTTTGCCGCAGGTTGTACTCTCAGCACTAAGAGTACTAAATGTGCTTTGGCCCCCACTTACCTCTAGCAAGTATTCTTCATCCTTATATTCAGTTTATCCTTACTCAACTAACTGTATATGTTATCCTTAACTCTATAGAACTACAATTCAGTTCAATAATAGTAGCGCTACTCCCATTCCTAATGAAGCTCAAGATGTTTGTGATACTCTATATGCTACCTGTAATACTTGTGATTATATAATCTTGCTACTACATTGGATAAGTTCACTACTATATTACCACTCTGACTTAGAAACTAATGTAGTAAGTGATCATTACCCTAATAACTCTAATAATATAAAACTTATCAAGTATATGGTATTTGAAGAAATAAAGTATAGACTATTAAGCCTATATACTGTGCACTGTACATGGCAACTAAAAAATATAAAACAATATCTTAGTTAGGCAGCCCTCACTTAACAAATTCAGTTAGCTACAATAATTCTAAGAAAGTAATATAAAGAACATATCAGTTGAAAATAGTAAGTTAGTGATTATACAGAAGTAAGAAGAATATAAGTTTATAACAATTTAACTCTTATAAAGTCTCATCTGCTTAGTTATCTTGGATGTTCAAGTATGCAGCAAGGTATTTGTAGGGTGACTGTATGCTAAATATGTTAATCCTATATACTAGAATAGTAAAACAGTCTTGCTGCAACTATATCAAAAGATATCTTAAGTAATAATTCTTAATATAAAAGTTTAATTGCTAACTAATAAGACATTTAGTAAAGAGAGAAGAAAAGATACTTTTTTTAAGATCTTAACATAGCTACCTCTTTACTGATCTCTTGATTGCGCTGTTAATCAGGTACCCATTTTTGCTTTTTCGGGAACCTATTTTGACACAAAAAAGGCCATAAAGTCTTCAAATTACTACGTGATTTGGTCTGAGACAAACCCGATTGGGTTGATAAACCCGACCCGATTGACAGCCTATATATACATGTAGAAAGATTGTTATAAACATAGCAAGAGAGTTTTCAAAGTTCTAAGTAGACTGGCAAGCGGGTTAGGGTAACCCGACCCAACTCGCTACTGACCCGCCAAGGAGGATCGGGTTGGGTTCTTGGCATTTTCTTGGCATTTCTAGGCATTAAGGTGAAACATCGTAACTTATATAATCAGAGGGCATGTTAAAGTGGGTTAGGGTTTAAACCTGTAACCCTCTTGGCAAACCCTAACCCAACCCAACCCGACCCGATTGTCACACTAGTTCTAAGAGAAAATTTGGTATGGAAAAGCCATATACAAAAGTTGTGAAGATGGAATTATGATATATATATAAATGGTTGCTAGAAAAGTCACTATAAAACTTGGAGAATCAGTTCCTGAAGTTCTAAATCTCTATATTAATGTTGTATTGAAAAAAAGCTTTGTACAAGGTTAAGAATGTGGCACTGGGTCACTATAAAATAGTGCCTGAACACCAATCAATAAGATCAATTCTAGCAATGCTCTAGCAAGAATACAATGCTTTCCTTTGTATTTTCTGAGAGTATAGCCTTGCCCTGCAACTTGAAGTAGATTTTTGGCTTTGGGAGTATTTGCTAGGATGAAGTTTTCTAGAGTTTGTCAATTTTGCACTGTTTGATAATATTAGTGCTTAATGAGTTAAGTATTAACTGTATTGAAACTTGTCAAATTTCTCATGTATAGTATATCACTAGTAACAAGAACAGTAAAATAGTCTCCAGCTATTGCAGCAAGGCCTAGAGGTTTGTATTAGTGCAATTTTCAGTACTTCAGGATATCTTAATTGTCTAAGAAATGTTAGTTTCACTTCTAGCTATACAGGTTACTATAAAGATAACTATAAAAATAGTAAGGAACATTTCAGGAAAGGGAAACATTGGAAATGCTTCAAATTGCATGCTGAATCTATAGAGATAGAGTTTGCTAAAAAGGTTGCTAGAAAATCTGCAAGCTTATTCTCTTTATAAAGTAAGTCATAATTTTGCTTTAATTATTTTTTAAAATATTCTTCTACTGCCTATGGTGCTACAGTACTGAAAAATAGGTGATCTTCATCTTGTAGTGATAATCTTTGCCCAGTAGTTACTAGTAATGATTCTTTGTAGAAATCATAAAAAACTTGCTCAAAATTTCTTCTGTATCTTTCTTAACATTTGCTAGCTCATAAGGATCCATCAAACACTAATATTTTATTCTGCAGCACCAGAATGGTATCAATATTATAGATGTTATCTTATTTATTCTCTGTCTTTTTGAAATAGAATATTAGCTTGTCTTGAGTAACTTGAAGTACTGTTACAATTAGGCTGGCAATCGGGCCAGGTTGGGTCGGCTTTTGACATGTTCAACCCACCCACTTGGCAACCCATGGGTTAGGGCAGATTAACAACCGAAAATCCAGCCCAAGGGTATGGTAGCGGGTTTGCGACAATAACCCTACGCTAGACCGCATTAGGCTAGTATGCGGCTCTTTTACTATATATAGTAATACTAGTTATGTTAAACTCTATGGTATTGGTGCTGCGGGTTGCTATAAAGTTTGCTATAATTGTATTTCCTATTTACAGGACACCAGAACACTATGTAGGGGGTTTTGATATGTTTGCAAGCAAACTATCAGTTTAATTTGGTCGTTTATAGCTGTGGAATGAAACCAACAGTATGACTGCTGAAGTAACTAGATCGGTTATATATAATTAAGGTCATTATAAAGGCGCTAGAAAATGCAAAACCGCTTGGGCATGACCCTCCATATGTGATGATGCAGTCTGACTTATACAAACATTGGAAGTAGAGTAGTGAAGGTGGGATTGCTAATGGGTCGCTTGAAAGATTACTAGAAAGTACAGGAAGCTCAAAATTCTTGTTTACAAAATGCTGACAAGAAATAAATGTGATAGACTCTTCAAACATTGAAAATAAAATAAAAGAATGACTAACTGGCTCACTAACTTACAAGTTACTTTAAAAGTTGCTATACAAGCGCTCAATGACATGAAAGTACATGTGACTTTTCTAGCAAATATTATAGTGACCCTCAATGCTCCCTAGGGGTCTAGCAACCCCCCCCACAAGCTACCAAAACACCTGAAACCCATTTGAATCCTAGCCAAACAGGTACCCGACCGGGTACCCGACCAGAATTAAACTTGCTACTCTATGGGTTGGGCTCATATTACATAAACTCGACCCCACCTACCTTGGTGAGTCAGTGGCGAGTTGGGTCAGGTAACCCTAATCCAATTGCCAGCTTAATTGTTACTAACTGTTCAGAGTATCCTAGTGTTGTCTAGGTAAAAGTCTTCATGATATAGCACTTTTCTTGCTTTTTGCTTAAAGTAGGGAAGAATATACTTTATTGCAAAAATATATAAAGTTTTCTTGCTACAACACCAATTTTCCAGAATAGTACAACATTAATCATAGTACTAACTACAGAACAAGACAAAGCATAAAGTTTTAACAACTATTCTAGTGATCAAGGATATGAAAACCATCTCAAGAACTTTTCTTTGGGCATTACAAAAATACAACTGTTTGTTTAATTTTTCATTAAGATTATATTGCTAATATGTTTTCTAGCAAACTTTATAGTAACCCAGGATGTGAACATTCTGCTGGCAAAGTTTTTATACTATAAAAATGTAACTGTAGGATTCTTATTAACTTAACAACTATAGGTTAAACTTTTCTATATATTTCAGTTTAGGTATAGAACTATGAGTCTTTATTTTTCTACATTTTCTCTTCCTAATTAGCTCTATAGTGATCTTTATAGTAACTTAGTATAAGGATATCATATGTAGAGTCTCATAAGATACCCACTGCAATATATATAGACTTAATTAGGAAGTTTCATTTCTATACTACTAAATGCTTAGAATTTTGCTATATTACATTTATATTAAACTTTATAGCAATCTAATGCCTTCTGCACATTCAACAATGCATTTAATCTATCAAATTCTCTATAAACTGCCTATTAACCCGCTCCAACCCTAAAAAATTGGGCCTCCAACTGAGCCCCTATTCAAAAATGAACCTGATACTGCCTGAGTCAGGTTTAAATCTTGTGAACTCAACCCTACCCTTCTTAATAAGCCAGTAGTGAGTTGGGTCAGATAACTCTAATCTACTTGCCAACCTACTCTTCATATTACTCTCTTGATATTATTGTAGCTAACTGGGTCTGCTAAGTAAGGGCTACCCAACCAAAGTATTGTCTCATGTTTTTCAGTTGCCATATACAGCACACAGTATATAGGCTTGGCAGCCTGCATTTACAGCTTTAGATACCACACTTAAGCAAGTTCTTTTGCTATTTGTATTTGGTAACTGGTTCTATCAGTCATATGTTATACCCAATAGAACTTTGTTCGCAATCTAATTCAATAGTTTCTGCACCACTTCTGTATCTGTAGTATCCTGCAGCTTGAAGCCTGAAATGTCTATTACATTAAGTCTATACACTGACTGTACCCAGCAACTGAAAAACCTGAGACAATACTCTAATCAGGCAGTCCTCACTAAGCTAGCTACAACAATACTAAGGAAGCAATACCCTATACATATTTCATAGGTGCGAGAGTTAGAAGGTGAAGGCCTAGGTTAAGCCTTCAGGATAACTAGGTACCAGGCTGGGTCTAGGCTTGGAAATGCCTAACACTTGAGCTTATGTATACCTTTTTGCGTTTTTATATTTTTCTTTATTCTATCCAATGTGGCTGTTGTATGGCAGATGGCTGATTTATTGCTTTTCTCATACAAAGATGTATTCTTTGAAAAATAAAATCAAACCCAGAACATTTGTGTGCAGGATCGCGAGTAAACGCATCCCGGTGGGTATATAGGGAATACCCAACCTGCTGCTTAAATTCCGAGTCAATAGCTTGTCATTTGGGCGAGTTATCAATTAAACAAGTTGATTAGTATGATTTGGGCTATTGCTTAACCTAGAATCTAGTGACCTTAATGACCTTGAATACCCATAACTAGGCTGTCAATCGGGTCGGGTTTATCAACCCAATCGGGTTTGTCTCAGACCAAATCGCCTAGTAATTTGAAGACTTTGTGGCCTTTGTGTCAAAAATAGGTCCCCAAAAAAGCAAAAATGGGTACCCAATTGACAGCCTACCCATAACTCAGGAGAGATCACTTCTTGTAGTACTTCCTAACAGATAAAAAGCATCTATAAGAAGCATTTGGAGAGCAACAAAATATGTTTTCCTTTTCCTTTTTATTAAATATTACTAGTTATTCCTAATTACTTAGTAATTCAAGTTTATTGGCTAAGGCATTGATAGATATAATTACACACTACCTTATTAAATTTTAGCTAAAAAGTAATTTTAGTCCCTAGCAACAAGAGACTAATCATGACTCAAGTTATCTTCAAGTTCAAGTAACATATATTAGTATTACTTATCCTACAATGCTTAAAAGCCTTCACTGGTGTAATTGCATCACAATTCACCATTATCTATTAATATATTCTTTATTTAATTGTCATTCTACTCTCTTTATTCTTAACTTATAACTTATACTTTATTATAGAGTTTCTTAATTTATTAGTTGTTTCTTATATTGAGTTCTTGATATTATCATGGCTAGTTAAGGTTATTAAGGGAGAACTGTATTAATTGAGATATTATCTTAAATTTTTTTAATTATTATATATAATCTATAAATTTGATAACTTGCACTTTACTACTTTAATTATTATATTTTGATAAGCCTTGTTACTTTTAATATTTAGTAGTCAACTTACTCAATTATACTTTACCTAATAAGATCTTAATTGTGATTTAATTTCATAATTCTTGTACCACTTCTCTGTCCATAATATTCTGTAACTTAAAATTAAATATATTTATAAAAGCTATATTTATTAAAGCTTTATTTATAATTTAATTTAATATTTTCTATATTACTTCTATACCTGTTGTATTTTATGGATTAATGTTTAATATATTCATAGTAAGTATAAGAAATTTCTATATAAATACTTAAAACTTATATTTAAGAGTAATTAAATGTTTATAATATTTTGAAGTAATTTAAAATACAATATATAAGAACTATATACTGTATTAAATAATGATTAAATGATTGTAATTAAATATTAGGATAAAGTTTTAGTTAAGTATTTATAATTATTTTATCTAGTTTTGAGTTTATATTAGAGATGGTAAAAAAATAATGCTTCTTTCCATACAGCAAAAGTAACTTATAAGTACTTGGAATAATCGCCAGTTTCCTCCCTCGCTTCGCAAGGTCGGTCTAAGCAATATGGGATTATAAGTAATATAGGATATATTTTCAAGATATCTATCTTAAGACTAACACTGTCGCCTGGCAGCCAATTTGGCTGCTGTGACTTCAGCTTTTTTAGCTACAGTTAGTTGCCTTATGTGGAGCTTGGCTACTTTTGCAGCATCTTTAAATACAAGTTTAAAGAGCTTCTTTTCTGCCTGAAGTTATGCATCCCCAACTCGTACAACTCTACCGATCTGTATCACTCAATTTCCTCTAGCCTTTCTTGATACTCTACGCAATTCAGTTGTGTAATGTTGATGTAATTCATCAATTACTAGTTGCCTATTACCGAGTTTGCCCTTCAAGCTCTTTTATCAATTTGCCGGCCTTAGTTGCAAGAGTTAGAGATAAAGATCATTGATTATTGATTGCATCTGCAAATTTTCTGGTGATATATAACTTATGCTGTAAGAACTGTAATGCCATTGGTGTTTCAAAAAATTGCTCAGAATCTGATAATGATATGTCAGGAGTTGGTATATAAGATGGTACATCCAGGACCTTCATTTTGTCCAAAATAATTTGAGGGTTAAACGGAAAGAGGCTAGCATGTTTAAATGCCAATAAAATAGTTGTACTCTTAAATGTCTTATCTCAAATAGTCTGAAATGCAGCTAAGAAGGTCGTTTTCGAAAATTCTAGATCTCCAATGCGAATTGCATCTTCAATTGCTCTGCCATGGTAATACTTCAATAGTTGAAAGACAGCAATGTCTAAAGGTTATAGTAAATGTGTAAAGTAAGGTAGTAAACAGTATAGAATAATTTTAACTAATTCACAAAAGGAAATAAATTCAAAGCTGAGATGAGAAACATAATTATTAAATAACAATAACCACTATGTATCCTTGCATCGATTATCAGTGTGTCAGTGGAAATGCTTAAGCCATTACATTTCTAAAATTTTATTAGAATAGCTGGTATCACTTAAGCCTAAAAGAATATTATTGTTAAGATTGTTGAAGAAAGATTTCTCTCAATGTGTCTTCCCACTCATAACTAACATAAGCGGTATTGCAAAGTCTCCTGCACTAATATATTCAATTGAAGTTATTAGTTCTCTATTATCTGGATTAGCTATAAATACTCTCTTTTTAGTAAAGTATATAGTTACAAGTGACTCTCAAGCACAGCCAATACAGATGCCAGTTTCATCAAAGTTATAGATATCTGATGCATCAATGCCGTTCTCTGTAACAACAATGTGAAATCATTTAAAATAGGTCTCAAAAACCTCTATTTTGTGAGCTGCTTTTCTAACTACCACAAGTGGTGTTGACTTAAGTATATGGTATTAAGAGTTACGTTTAATAAAATTTGTGAGCCAACATCACCTAACTTTATGCTTTGAACCAGCAGTTTGTAGAAGAGTTTATACTGCTGATTGTAATAAATCGTGACAAACTGGAAACCCTAATTGAATTGAGCAATTCAAATATCTTTTCAGTGTTATCTCCTAAGATTCAAGTAATGTCTTGTTGTGACTTCCTTTAGATTAAGAGTTTCCACGTTCATTAGTGCATGTGAGAAGCATTTTGTATAGAATAGATCTTTGACTAGTTAAGATAGTTAAAGGATATATTAGTCAGGGGTAGTGAGTCATATAGTAATTACATAAAGATAAGAAAGATATGAGTTATAAAGTAACTTAGGTTTCCTTATTTGAAATTCAAGTTGTAATTTATATCTTAATGTGACTATAATATGATATATAATTACCTAATAGTAGATAATTAGTAACTTAATAAACAATTATTATAAAAAGTACTTAAAAAGTAATGAAAGTACTTTTCTTTTCTCTTCATTAAATATTTCATCAAGTTCTTGTTACTTAGTAATTCAAGTCTTAATGCTCAAGATATCGAAAGATATAATTATATACTACCTCATTAAATTACAGCTGGAAAGTAATTCTGATTCTTGACAATAAGAAGATTATATCTATAAACTGAATTACTTTGAACACTTTAAATTCAAGTAATATATACTAGTATTGTCTATTTTATAATACTTAAAACCTTTACTATTATATTGACTAAAGTATTGTTTTACATTTTTCAGTTACTGTATATAGTTATTACAGATATCTCAGGCCTTAAGCCACAGAACGCTATAGATACAAGAGTGGTGCAGGAACCATTAAATTAAATTGCAAATAAGGTTTTATTAAACATAGTATATGGCTGAGAAAGCTAGTTACTAAATATGAACAACAATGGGACTTGCCAGAGTGTGAAGGCTAATAGTGACAATGTGCAGGCTGTTAAGCTTGTGTATTACGCATTATGTATAGCAACTAAAAAATATGAGGCAATACTTTAATTAAATAACCTTTGTTTAGCGGAGTTAATTAACTACTATGACATCAAGAAAGCTATACTAGAGATGACTAATGAATCACAAAGACTCTTAATTAAAGACTAGCCAAGAGCAATTCAAGGAGAGAAGCTAATAGATCCCTAACCAACTGAGATAATGTAATGATCTTACTTTAATGAGATCTTGTCTCTTGGTTTGTCTTGGTATTTAGACATGTGGCAAGACATTCTTGGGGTGATTGGAAGATAGTTATATTGGTCCAGTATACTAAGATAACAAAACAGTTCTATTGTAATCATATTAAAAGATATCTTAAGTGATGATTCTTGGTATGAAGCTTTATTACTAAACTAACAAAACATTCAGTAAAAAGAGAAGAAAAGATGCTTTTCCTGAAATCTTAACGCTATATCTATAGTCATCTCTTTACTAATCTCTTGGCCACCTGCTAATGGGTGACTCATACTATTTAGTATACATTTCTTTTAATATGACTCACATTGAGTCCAATAATGAAACTTGAATCATCATGACTTATAACTCTCTGTCCATACCTGAGCTACTTACTACACTTAGCTAATATGTCTTTTAGCTGTCAAATGTCCTTCAGCTCTCCTGGTCTTATCTTTCTGATTAACGGTTCTGGGTCTATAAGTCATGAAGATTTCTGTTAATCAATCACTTCCTGGTTAGACTACTTGGCAGTCATGTAGCTGGCTGAAGTTATTACCTTAACCGAAGTATAGATAATTTATTGAGTTTGCCACAAGTTACACTGATTATATAAACTCTGCTTTAATCTACACCTATCCTTGGTAATTGCTGTCTATTTTTGTATTCAGTTCATCTTTGCTGTAATGATCTGACTTTGATAGTCTCATTTTCTAATTTGTCTAAGTGTTTAAGTATGTAGTAAAGCATTTCTAGGATAACTATGGGACAGTTATATTGGTCCTATAAATTGAGATAGTGAAACAGTCTTGCTGCAATTATATTAAAGAATATCTCTGGGCAATAA
Source organism: Nothomitra cinnamomea (assembly GCA_022345685.2). Lineage (NCBI taxonomy): Eukaryota > Fungi > Ascomycota > Geoglossomycetes > Nothomitra > Nothomitra cinnamomea. Next base: position 15,406 of record JAJDMX020000022.1, on the reverse strand, counting down.
TTCTTGATATAAAGTTTTATTGCTAAACTAATATGATATTCAGTGAAGAGGGAAGAAGAAATACTTTCCCTAAGATCCTAACATCGTATTTATAGCTGCTTCTTCACTAATCTCTTAATTACTTGTCAACAGACAACTTATACTATTCGATATATTCTTCTCTCCACATGATTCACACTTAACTCATACTGAGTCCAATAATAAAACTTAAGTTATCGTGACTTATAACTTTCTATTTATACTCAAGCTGCTAACTATATCTAGTTGACATGTCCTTCAGCTACTAAGTATCTTTTGGCTCTTCTGGTCCTACTTCCATGACCAACAGTTCTACGCCTATAGACTGTAGTGATTCCTTTTGACCAATCACTTTCTGGCTAAGTTGCTTAGCAGTTGTATAGTTGGCTGAGATTATTACCTTGTCTAAAGTGTAGGTAATTTATTAGCTTGCCGTAGATCACGCTCTTAGTGCTAAAAGTGCTAATTGGGTGAACTCTGCTTTGGCCCCCACTTACCTATAATAAGTGCCATCTGTTCTTATATTTAACTTATTCTTACCAAATCATGTGTGTCATTCTTAACCTTATAAGTCTATAATCTAGTCCAATGATAATAGTGCCACTCTTATATCTATAGTGTTCTTAATGAGACTCAGAATATTCGTAATACTTGCTAAGCTATATGTACTATTCTTAGCTCTATGGAACTGTGATCTGATTCAATAATAGCAGTATCACTTCTATGTTTATGGCAATTCCTAGTAAGGCTCAAGATATTTATGACAGATAACTACGGAACATGTTAGCTAGAAGTAGTAAGTTGTGCAGTAATTGTATAAAGGTAGGAAGAATATAAGTTAGGGAGTAACTTAGTTTTCCTTATTTAGAATTCAAGTTATGAGTTAAGTTTTGATATGACTGTAATATAATATATGATCATCTGATAGCAGGTGATTAGTGACTTGATGAAAAGCTACTATAAAGTATGTTTGAAGAGTAACAAAAAGTACTTTTCTCTTCTCTTTATCAAATGTATTATTTAAAAGTTTATTACTTAGTAACCAAGTTTTATTATTCAAGATATCGAAAGATATAATTGCATGTTGTCTTATTAAATTCCAGTTAGGAAGTAATTCTAGTTCTCAGTAACAAGAAGATCCTGTTTACAAATCAAGTTACCTAAAGCACCTAAGTCCAAATAGTATATGCTAGTATCATTTATCTCACAATACTTGAAACTTTCACTGCTATAATAGTATATAGTATGCAAGCTTAATAGCTTACATTTTATTACTTTAGATACTATAGTTAGGCAAGTTCTATTACTGTTTGTATCTAGTAATTGACTCTTTCAGCTATATGCTATACTTAATAAAATATCATAAATATTTTAAGCTATACTAAAATAATACTATGAACATAAAAGTAGTATTATTACTGTTAAATCTAATTATAACCCTATAGGACTAGAAATAGTACATATAGCTTAGTAAAGATAAATTAAATATAAGAATCAATGGTACTTGCTAGAGACATGTAGAGGTCAAAATAGAGTTCACACAATCAGTACTCTTAATACTGAGAGTACAACTTATAATAACTTAATAAATTACTTATACTTTGATCAAGGCAAAAATTTTAGCCAGCTACATTACTGTCAAATAATTTAGTCAGAAAATAACTAATCAACAAAAAACTTTACATTCTACAAATCATAAACTATTAAATGTAGAGGAAGAACTAAAGGAGCTGAAGGACACTTAGTAGCTAAAAAATACATTAGCTAGATATAGTAAACAACTTAGATAGAAGTTAAGAGTGAAAGTTAAAATAACTCAAGTTTTATTATTAGACTTAATATAAATTATGTTGTGAGTCATTCTGAAAGATATATATATTAAGTGGTATAAGTTATTTTGTAACAATCTGACTCTGATAAAATCTTGTTCCTTTGTTTGTCTTAAGTGTTCAGATACATGGTGAGGCATTTAAGAGATAACTGCAGAATAGTTATATTGGTCCCATATACTGAAACAGCGAAACAGTTCTACTGTAACTATATCAAAGAATATTTTAGAGTAATAGTTCTTGATATAAAGCTTAATTACTAAATTAATAAGATATTTAATAAAGAGAAAAGGGAAGATACTTTTTCTGATATCTCAATACAGTATTTATAGTTATTTTTTCACTAATCTCTTGATCATCTACTAACAAGTAACCTATACTACTTGATGTAACTCATAATACGACTTATCTCAAATTCAATAATAGAAACTAATTTATTGTGACTCATAACTCTTTACCTATACTCAAGTTGTCTACTATACTTAGCTGACATATCCTTCAACTACTAAAGGTTTTTCAGCTTCCTTGATTCTTGATCTATATCTAACAGTTTTGAGCTTCATAATCTGTGAAACTCTGTATAGCCAATTATTTTCTAATTAAGTCACTTGACATTCCCATAGTCAACTGAGTTTATTGTCTTGATTAGGGTATAAATGAATTATTGAGTTACCGCAAGTTGTGCTTTCAGTGCTAAGAGTACTAATTATGTGAGCCTTACTTTAGTTCTCACTTAATTCTAGTAAGTATTGTCTATCCTTGTATTTGGTTTATCCTTGCCAAGCTATATATACCATTCTTAATTCTGTAGAATCTCAATTTGATTCAATAGTAGTTGACATTACTTTTATACCTATAGCATTATTTTGATAAGGCTTGAAATATTAATAATATACTTATTGACTGATGGTTAAGAAATTAGTGAGAAGTAACTTTAAATACTATATAAGGATTTTAAGAAAAGTATCTTTTCTTTTCTTTTTACTGAATGTCTTATTAGTTAATAATTAAAGCTTTATATTAAAAACTATTGTTCAAGATATCTTTTAATATAATTACAGCAAGACTATTTCACTATCTTAGTATATAAGACTAACATAATTATTTCCCAATCACTCTATAAATACCTTACTACATACTTAAATATTTAACATAATTAAGTAGATAGAACTTTATCAAAGTTAAATTGTTATATACTTAGTAGCTAAAGGATATATTAACTAAATATATTAAATAGCTTAGATATAAGCAAAAAGTTATAAGTTACAATAACTTAGATTCTATTATTGAACTTAATATGAGTTATATTGTAAGTCATGCCAAGAAGTATATACATTAAGTAGTATAAGTTACTTGTTAGCAAGTAACTAAGAGATTAATGAAAAGGTAATTATAAATACTATACTAGAATTTCAGAAATAATATCTTTCCTTCCTTCTTCATTAAATATCTTATTAGTTAGCAATTAAGCTTTATATCAAGAATTATTATCTAAGGTATTCTTTGATATAGTTATAGAAAAACTGTTTTACTATCTTAGTATATAGGATTAATATAACTATTCTATAGTTACTTTATAAATACTTTACTACATACCTGAATACTTAAAACAACTATAAGAACAAAACTCTATTAAAATCAGATTGTTATATAGAGTCTCGTTTGTAATCTGATTTAATTATTCCTGTACTATTTTCATATTTGTGATATTTTATAACTTAAAGCTCAAAATGTTTATGATAGTTATAATATATGAATATGACAACATTGCGTATAATTGGTGTAAGTTTGAGCTACTATTTTGGTTGGTGATTTAATTCTCTTTATACTATGGTACGTACTCTTTTATATTACCTTTTTTGATGAGCAAGCAAGCTGAGCAAGCAAGCTGACCAAACAATTGTACATTCGAAGTATTTCTGGAACACGCTCGCTACAGATTTCAAATCGAACTGCCCCACTTGACACCCTAACACCCTTGTACCATAACAATCGCCTTAGCGAGGCACCAAGATGCGTGCTAGGTCTGATAGTTTCCCTACTTTTGTACGCGAAGTTCTGAGACTGGTCGGGCTCAATATACCCCCCAATCCCTTGCTCACATCCTTCTTACCTACTCCACATTCTCAAGAGAGCGTTGATTGCAGTGGGACATTGAAATGGGCTTGAATTGAAATCTGAGTTAGCCGAAGGCCGCAAACTCCACTTGTTTGGTGTAAAAAGTGGCATTGTAACGAAACTTAATGGTGGTATATGTACTTGGGGTGTGCGGGTAAGTCTCTGCCTAGCAACCATATACTCGCTTGAACGTTGCTAGGCAGAGACTTACCCTTGCCCCCTAAGTGCACCCGACTGTCTACTCGACTGGGTTTCTGCTGCTTCGGGTCGAGATAGTAACAGGGTTTAGTTTCTACGTTAATACATGACAGTCACGGATGCTGGTGAGTTATGTGGTCCTCGACTGATTACGACTACTTTAAGGGGCGCGCTGCATAACATCTGTTAGCCTAGATGCAATTGCGCAGGATATCCCATTAGGGTAAGTACGACCACCCATGACATTGAGGGTAGACAGGCGAGTCTATATGAGCGCAGGGCCTAGCTGACATCAACAAAGGAGCTGTATGAGGGACCGCTAGAGAAAGTATGTTAACAAAAAGAAGGGCTGGAAGACAGGGCAGGCCACGGCCCTTCAGGCTGGTAGTATTAAGAACGTTGGGAACGCGAATGTGCCAGGGCCCGGGGTGTGGGCATGAACAATCATGGGGGGGAAGACAGGCATTGTTAGTGCGGTCCGTGCTTGCGTTGGTAGCTCGATTTAGGAATTATAGCACTCTCGTGGCTGGGGCGTGCTGGCCGTTAGGAATCAGAGCATTCGAAGTATCGAGGACAGGGCAAATACATAATAGTAGCACAACAGGAATTGATTTCGAATAGCATGAGAAGTTGCAAAAGGAGACAGAAGGCGGAAAAGCGAATGTAAGATATTGAACAAGGGAAATGTCTGTTTCGGCTCTTAGCTCTGTGCCCCTGAATTCGTAGGTTCCACTCTTGCTTATGTTTATGACGGAATACTTATCTGGACAGCTGGTAGAGCTGGGTGTTCGAGGGCCCGTGCAAACCGGTTAATCTTGGTCGAGGTCCATTGCTTCTTCAAGAGAGGGCATCTGGACCGGTGGGCGTAGTTCCGCGTTTTCCTGCAGAAGAGCTTGCTGGATTTTGGGGCCCAGAAAGCATCGATAGTCCAGCTCTGGGCGCTCCGTTGGTATGAATAGATCCAGCCCGGCGGGTAGGATCATCCGGCGCAGATTCCTGAACGTTGGATCCTCTTAATTCGTTGGTTTCGTTGATAGTGATCGGAGCTATGTCCATGCGAGTCAAATGAACCTGCAACTCATTGATATTCAATATCTCAGTTACAAGATCTTCATCGGGGCCGAAACCCCGCATGTTCCTCAGATTATGCATTGGCTGTACTCTGGTTTGATCCAGGATCTGCTCGGCATCAGGCTGAGCGTCTCTCTGGGTGGGGTTCAATAAGCTAGCGTCATAGAAAGTGAAAATCATTTCCATGGAGAGAAAGGCGAGCACTAACCTGCACGGGAATATCTACTGGAATCACAGACGTAAGACGAGCCAGAGTGTCAGTAATAGCGGACAAACTCTCAGCAGCACCACCCACACTCGTGCGACGTGATCCGCCATCTGATTTGGAAGCACACCAGCCATCACCGCCACTCTCTAGGTCCGAGTCAGAGTCGCCTCCCTCCCATTTCCAGTTCAGCGGTTCAACCAGTTCTCCATCAACATACGTCTGGCTACCTGCCATGACAGTCATACGGTGACGGCGGCGGGTTTGTTGTTCAGGTGTAAGAGCTTTTGTTGGTATTGCTTCCATGCTTTCAATAGCCCTACCGTCCTCAATGGTTGCTGCATAGTTTGCGGGGTCAGAAAGTGGTAGTTCCGGTTTTTCAGATGAAGGAGGGACGACGGAGGGTATAGAATGTATAGAAGAAGGCAAAGACGTGGGATCGATAAGGCGCAGAGTCGTGAAGTCAATAGACAACGGCGTAGATGGGCAGAGACATTCGACATTGACAGGATCTGCGGGTCCATTTGACGTCATGGCTTCCGGTTCCTCTGAAGCAATTGACTGCGAGCGCCGCAGAGGAGAGGAGAGCTTGGTCGTAGAAAAAGCTGGAATAGATTCTCCCTTACCACGGTGACGACGGAATATAACGTTCAGACTCATCTTGGAAGCGCTCCGAGGCATTTCCCGACTCTTGGGAGATCTAGATATGCCAGTAGCCTTGGCGGATGGGTGCCCTTCAAGGTGCTGCACCCAATGCTTAAAAAATTTGATTTTGAGCCGTTGGAAAATATTTGGTCGTGGCTTGCTGGCTCGTTCCGTTGGGTAACTGGGGGAAACAGGTGGTGATGGCCGCGGTGAGTTCAGGATAAGGGGTAATTGTAGTGTATGTCGCTTGGAAGGCACCAGCACAATGCGGGCACTCCTCGCAGGACTCGCGGTATTGGGAATAGCTTCCTCATCGGCAGATCCACCATTGACAGCACAGCCACTATCCACGCTCTCTATGCTCAGCTCAGGCACATGGCCACTCTCAGTATGGCCCTCCTTGGTCGCTAGTCGGTTTGACATGGCTGACATAGGCGCTACGATAAATGAAGGAACAAAGGCGGGAGTTTTGTGGTATCCAAGATGAGGTCGCTCTTCTCGGGAATGATAGAGAAGATGCGCAGGTGTGTTTAGCGTATCTGGAAATACAAGATCAAAATCGACTCTCTCGATGTCAACGAAGAGAGGCTCTTGGCTGATAGAACGGATTATTCTGAAGTCTCTGTGATCGTCCAAAGAAATTGAACGAGACAGGCTAGGGTGCCTTGATGCTGCGGTGGTGGGAACGTAGCTACTGTGGCAGTTATTTGCTGAAAAGAAGTGCTTACGGCTGAATAGGAGCTCTCTGTGACTTGCAGCTGAGACGGAGCGAGAGGTAGTGGGTCTTGGCGGGGTAGGGTGAATTTGGCTATTGTTGGTACTCCTCCGTAAGAGAATGCCTCGCAGACCTTCTCGACTTCCCGCAGAAGCTGAACGACTCAATGGTGGTCTTGGTCGGACGGAAGCTTTGTGTACAGTTACGTGCTTGTTAATACTTTGGGATAAATCTTCCTGCCCCGTAATGTCTAGGCATGTGAAACTGCCGGAGACACTGGGTGAGAGAGATGGAACTGGAAGCGCTCGACGGTGACTGTATGAGTCTTGCTGATTGAAATTCGAGGTAAGATGAAGAGGGTGTGGTTGACAAGACTGTAAGGCCCGCAGGTCGCTGTTTGAGTTTGGTCGATTACCCAGTGACTGCTGTTCACCACATTGAAGAAGCTCTGTTGATTTCAAAGCCTTGCTAGATGAGCTGTATCGGTTCGGAGTTGGCAAACGAACTGATATGAAACGTGTTAGAATTCAGATCGAATATTCAAAAACGGGTGTAAAGTTTTCTGAAGGAGCCCAAAAGACTTACTAGGAGCGTTTGCACGGGAAATTGACCAACGAGTATCTCGCTTTGGCGATGCTGAGTGAGGTAGAGACTCAATCAGTTGACCCGCACTTGGATGATGCGAATGCGAAAGATGCTGAGGCGCCTTCGATGCAGAAGTACTTCGGCGAGTCTTGCGTATAGACAGTGGTGTGCAAGAAAGGGGAGAGCGGCAGACGCTTGATGCTGTGGACTGGTAAGAAGCGCGGCGTGACCTTAGTTGAGCGGAGCTGCTGATTGATCTGCGACGGGGTAAGATCGGTCTTGAGTCTCCGACTGCAGAGGCAGAGAACGAGCGAAAGACACCTTTGAGAGAGGCCGGTGCTGTAGGCAGTCGAACCCTGACTGGGTCGGAAGGATGCTGTAGAAGATGTTTTGTTTCGGGTGAAGCGTAGAAAGTCAAGGCACTATAGTGGTGCGAGCTGTGCGGTCCAATCTGTGAAGGGTCGCCAGTGAGAGCGGCTGGTGACGGGGACGAACTAGCTTGCGGCTCGACTGAGCGTGGCTCGAGCAAGTGGGTGCGGTCAGGAGAAGACATTGTGACTAGCACATAAACACGTTACTGAGCATTCGATGTCCAACAGAATAACATATAAGAAGAGGTGGCGACAAACGCACATCTACCACTGTGCACTTATTGGCAGAGCACAAGCTCAAAAGGAGTGAGATAGCAGTTTAAAGTTATAAATAAGACGACAAAAGCCTGGAAAACGAAGGCACGACTGAATGTTCTCCGTTGTGTGCAAGGACGATGCAGAGAAGTTCTGCCAGGGAAGTTCCAGAACCAGCGGCGCTGCTGACTCTAGAAAACAAAGGTAGTTCTAGGAGAATATAAGACGCTTTCTTTCTTTCAATATACCCATCTCATTCTTTGTTCTTTACATCCTATTATGGAAGGCATGGCCGTCGCTGGGGTGGCAGGTATGCCTGAGACTGCACTTTTGCTACCGGTATGTACTGGGCTGGCCATAATGCTCGCCGTTGGTCTGGATGGCCAAGGGAGAGAAGCAGCGCAACCGGTCTTGGAGAACATGCCGGATGGTCATGGCAAACACGATTTCCAGCCACCTGTCCTGAGATTCCTGAGATGTGGAAGATCAAGATATAGTCTATACATCGAGGGCCATCAAACTTGGGGCCCTGTACCCACAAAGGAGGCGCCATTGCCGACATCCACTGTGGTGCTTGGGGCCCTCATTAATAGAAGGACGCAGTGAAGGACCATTGAAACTACGGCAGGCACCGACAAGTGAGGTCGAATTCTGGAGGCGGCTCAAAATAGACGAGATCTTGACGCTCGGACCATCTACTTCCGCCCGGCAGATTGGCATGGAGTTTCCCGCGATTCTCACTCTGGCACGCCGGTCACTGAAAGTCGCGCGTGGGGACAATGCCTTTGTTCTGCTGCTGGATCTTGCGTCTACGGGGTATCTATCGTGCCTCCAACTGGCTTCTGGCAAGTCCCCCTCTATATCCTCTATAGTAAGCAACTTAATCTCTACAAGACGTGCGATAAAATGCAGTTCTCGGTTAGAATGCATATCTACCGCGACTGACGTAATTTCTGGCAGGAGCTTCATATTCTCTCGCAGCCCAGTACGCAAACCTGGAGACCGCCCATCGGCGTTGGGCGCAAATAAATCGATAAAACAAGACAGGGACGTACGTTGCAGCGGCATGACGCAGGGCCTTCCCACGTACGCCGAGGCTACGTCGAGAGACCCTTGGCTGCTTGTTCGCTCGTACGTGCGTTTGCAAGACCTTTATGCGGCCTGCCTGGTATCTCATCGGTGGTTCCGGCACTTTATGCCGTTACTGTGGGGGGAACCAGTTTCTAAGTTTGCTAGTCGGACAAGGAGCTATGATTGTGAGTTGATATTTGATCTACGACTTCTAGCATTGGCTGCTGTCGCTAACTAGTTAATATCTAGGTACCTTTGTGGGATTTCTACGGTGCCTAAGTAATGCAAGAGTTGACGTCCGAAGGCTGATCCATACTGTTGACCTCTCCCTTTTCGACGCGCACCGGGGAACGCTAGACCTTGGGTACACGAGCGAGCTGGATGGACCGTGGCTGCTGCATCTTCTCTCGGCGGCCCCGAATGTGCAGTCTCTCATCATTCCGAACTGCCCACTCTTCAACTACAAGGCAATAATGCCGGTGAGGTCCTCTCTAGCCGAGCGAGTGACTTATAGGCTGCGTCTCCTTGCTGCATCTCGCTGCGATGCAACATCTTCAAAATACCTAAATGATGCATTGGCATGTTTCCCAGACCTCGTGTATCTGGATCTGTCATCAGCAAAGTTTGGGGCCGACTGGGAAGTTTTGCGCCAGGTAGCCAATCTCTCGCGACTTCAGATCCTCAGGTTAAGAGGCACCGGCCTTAAAGACGCTCAGGTGATAGCTCTGGCGCGGACCCTGGGGACAAGGATTTGGAGTCTTGACGTGAGAGACAACCAGCTGTCTGACCAGTGCATTGGCGAATTACTGGATCATTGCTTCCTTCCCCCGAGCTATAGCCCGCTTGACGAGAGACGTTTTCAAGAGCCAGTTGCTGAAGCAGTCCAAGATGGTTTCAATGGGGCTTCGGGAGGAATAGGCAGGCTTAGGGTCTTAGCTGAACAGCAGAATCAGGATGCTTTAATGCCTCCACCAGCTTTCTCGGAGCTCCTACAGGCTGATTCAGACAACACAGAGGACGACAGTGAGGCCTACACAGTGCTCAACTTAGCTGGACGCTTGTATACTTCCATAGAAGTATTCGATCATCCGATAACCGGATTGACGCATCTATACGTGTCTGGAAATCGATTTAGTGTCAGCGGGATTGCTAAGTTTCTCCGGACAACTAGACTGCAAAACTTCGACTGTGGTACCCTAGTTGGCGATCAGAATCAGCCCAGAGCCCTTACTGAACAGACACAAGCAATATATCTTGTCCCAGAATTGGCTGCGTATGCGCATGAGAAATTGACATACCTTCGGATAGACCACCGTATATTCTGTGCTGCCCCCAATACTGTTGGGTACCAACAACTGCGTCAGTCTGAAGGTGTGGAAACGGAATGGCCATTGCTAGCCCCGACGATGCTGCCGCACCTACGGCACCTCGTCTTGACAGACGTACCACTCATAAGCGAGGGTGAATGTCTCACGGAGGCGTTGAAGACCTTCCTCAGCCAGCTTGGCGAGCAGGAAATGGAGGTGGCTCGCGAAGAAGCTGAAGCTGCGGCAATGTGGAATTCCTTCCCTCCACATGTACGAGCGAGGCAGAGGCGAGAAAATGGCCGCCCCACTCACCGTAAGAGGGGCTTGCGAAGCCTCGATCTTGAACTTGAAGCCCCGAATGTCCGGCGGCCAATAAAAGCACCATTCAGCGACGTATGGGGTGGATCACCAGTGACGGAAGGCTTCGACACGTATCGCTTCCACAAAGCTAGCTCAAATGATTTTTCTTTTTTCGCGGCCGAAACGTCAGAGATCAGGGATCCGATGCCGATAGATAACGGTGGTACAGCCTCATTGAGTCGTCAGATGGAGATGGATCTTGTCCTTATAGAACCACATAATCCGCGATCTCCGACGATTTCTGACGTTGAGGTGACTGCATCATCATTCTATCCTCCCTCCACTTATCAAGCAGCATCAAAAGGGCGAGGCATGCAGGGCGTTAAAGTAAAGGAAGCCATCGCAAAATTCAGACGAGAGAAAAGAGCGGCCTGCGAAGCCGAAACTAGGGCGGGACGAGGTGGTCCAGGGGCAGGGGGTAATTGGAGCGGTAACGTAAGGATTTTGGGGGGGATCATGACGCTATCAGCGTAGTTGGGGCATAAACTTTCCGCGCTTTTTCATCAGCAGCCGTCTGCATGGTTAGGGTCTTGTTTCTGGGCGCATGGAGATTCATTTTTAGTGCCTGATCTAGTCACAACTGGTAAGCTAGCCGACTAGCATCTATAGAGCACGCGGGATCGCGCGAATATGCGAGTCTTCAGAAAACCTCACAGAAGAGCTAACAGAACTCATACGCCCCTGGCCCTCCTAGCGTCCTCATCCCTCTTCCGTTCCACATCGGCCAGGAATTCCATCCGGCCTAAATAGCCCTCCTTCCCCCGCCCATGGCCATCCAGCTCCTCCCGGAGGCCCTCCTCTTTATCTACATAACCTGCCCAGTCTAACTTGCTCTTCTCGATCGTATTAAGCTTTGGGGCTCCACCTCCCTTGCTGCCTTCCCCCCCAGCAGCCTTAGGATCGAACAGTGAGCTGCGCTTCTTGGGACGGCGAACTGGGTTTGACATCGTTGTTGGCTTGGAAGAGGTGTTGGCCGAGGCGTTAAGAGACTGAAGGTACAACCTGGCTTCGGCAGATTGGGCTGGGACACGCTTAGTCTCAGTAGTGGTGGTCCCAGCGAAAGTATATGTGCGCTGAATAGTTATCAATTCCTCCCCGGGGCTTGAAACAGATGCCGTCTCCTCTTCGGAGAGTGGTCTCTGCGAATTTGAAGATCTAGCTTGCTCGGGGTTGGATCCACCCATGGTAGGATCTAGGGTCGCCGCGGAGTGGCCGTTAGAGAGCGTATCAGATCGGTTGCTCAGCGGAGGCTTGAGAGGGGCTACCGGAACAGCGCTCATACTGGCCCACAGGGCGTCGACGTCAACGGTCGCGCCAGTAGCCGATGCAAGCGGTTTCCTCTCTTTTTTCCTACAGAACATGCCATTCCATTAGATATAAGAAGCAATGTATGCGAGCAGAAGACTCTACTAATCCTGCACGCCGAGAGTGAAGTGAAAAGTCATCAGGGGAGTGTACTCTTTAGCCCTCTGGGCCCTCGTCTTGATTAAGCCTCCTTCGCCGCCTTCATCGTCGTCATAGTCTGTCTCCTCCGCATCATGCTTGCCGTCCTTTGGCGTCCTCTTTTGTTTTCTCCGCTTGCCCTTCCGTATGGTCGCCTCGTCTCCAGAAGCAAGTTCGACTTCGAGGTCATCTCGTTGTTTTCGTTTCTTTGCCTTGGGTGCTTTGGGTTCCTTGCGCGTGGACGCTCCACCATCATCAGAATCGGCACTGCTATCTGACAAGCCTTCGCTGTCTGCAGCAGTGGCCTCAGCGTCTGGGCTGAAGTCTTCGTCCTCTTCGGACTCGTACTCTGGATCTTCAGGTACGGACGCAGCGGGCTGCAGTAATGGCTCGGTCTGGCCCGATGGATCGGACATGGTGCCTCATCAGCTTTTCTGGATCGCTCGCGCCGGCTTGCTTCAACAGCTTTTACGCTTTTAGCAGCTACGCAGCATGGAGCACACCTTCCATACGTTTGGGGTTAGCCTAGGCCGGTCAGTAACGAGCGTTGGGTGTGGGACCTATGCTTAGGTCAGCAAATATACTGCCGCTTTAAGAATCCGGCTGTTCTTCCGCACAAAAAAAAGAGGAAATGACATCATTTGCCCTCGTGGTGGGCCTCTCTGTGCAGTCATTTTTTCATTCTAAGTTGTACGCAGCACGGAGTACTCCATATTCTCCGCAGCCGGCCGTGGGGGATGGGTCCACTGCTTGGCTCAATTTCTGGATTTTCGTAGACAAGCAACACCGTGGCCTGGATCGGACAATATAGATTACCCATCGGGCGACAAAGGGCACAAGAGACCAGCTTTTCCGGGACATGGCTTGCAACCCTCGTGCGACCGATCGGTGTCATGACTCTCTTAGTGGCGACTCAATCCTCGATCCGCTCGTTAGGATCCGATTAGGTTCGACGCCTTTGTTCCAGAGCCTTGACTGTGACAAGCATAGTAGGTATACACCGTAGGGGGTTGGAAGCTGTGCAGCGAGAGCTGCAAGTCGAAGTGCTCCGAGAGGAAATGGCTAGAAAAAAAAGGGTGGAATCAGGAATTGTTGGAATCGCGGCGAATTTTATCTTGACAAACCGTTGACGAATGGGAACGCTAACGTTTTGATCCACCATACACGCCATCGCATCCCATCACACCCCACGCTTTTCTTTCATTTTCCCGATAGCTCGGACTGCGTCCACGCTTCCGCGACTAACACGTTTCCAGAAACTGCATGCTCATGCAATGCGCGTAACGAACTAGGAATACGGAGTACAGAGGCTAGAGAAGAATAAGTACGTCTGTCCCTATCGTCAAGTCTTCCTCTCTCACAATATGTATTGCCTACTCGTTCTGCTAGTAGGGCTGGACGGGACGGTCCATGTGATGGATGATGTTGTTTCTGCTTGCTCTTCTCTGCATCCGGGCGCGCCGTATGCGAATGGTATACACTACTCTGTACTTGCGCACACCCTCAATCTTGCACATACGTGAGCAGAAGCAGAGAGCACAGCCATCGCAGCTGCGGCAGCAGGGTGTCGGCAGCTGGTGGTTGCTTCAGTCGAGTACTCGATTGGTGGAGGGGTTTAATTTGCTCCTCGCGGGATTAGTGCTGCCGTGCGACTGCATCCGCGACAATCAATAGCACTACAGCATTCCCATTTGAACTCTCACGTTCGGCTCGCCGACGGCATGCTTTATTGATGGCGGACGCCGAACGCCTCTCGCGCCGGCTTCCCTGTGTCCACGAGCCACATCGCTTTTTCCATCACGCAAACATTCTAACCGATGTGTGGATCACTTGGATAAGCGTGGACGCGAGCCAGCTAGAGGCGCTAGGACAACGCCGCTTACTCATTTTCTACCCTGGCCCCCCGTGAGCGACGAGGAATAGGGATCTTTGCGCCGTCCTAGCTCGTCCAGCCCTGCGGACAAAGGCGGGTGATATGCTCTGCGTCCTGAGGTTTCCTCTGGCGCAATACTTCGGAGCGTCAGGACTGAGCATTGGTCTATCCAGTTCGCGGAGGTGGGGCTCACTAGGCGAGCCGGGTTTGAGCGATTGGGTTGGACGACAGAACGTGGCTGTGAGAGAGAGGACAGTAGACCAACTACCGGCGACCTGTGGTGACCTTAGTTAGTCCAAAAGCAAAAGTAGAGTAACTCGACAAGCATTAGGATACGTCCGTATGGGACTGATATTGTGGAGAGGCGGCCGCCGGCTGGGTCGCTGGCGGTGCTCTGCTTAGTCGCGCAATAGCCAACTATCATTCAACCCTAATTGCGTACATAGATACCTACATGTTTTACCACGAAGCTCGGTTCTCACTTCACCGCCTTTCTTCTCCCTCGAGTGTGCTCTCACTGTGCCTCTCGTTTTTGCTCCTAGCTTCTCCGGCTCCGCATCCTGATATCAGACTATACCAGAACGACACCCAATGCCCTAGGCTTCTCCGGACGAAGTAGGTAAAATTGGAGCGGGGATTACTGGCGCAGCAAGAAGCTGTGGTCTCCAAACGACTCAGCGCTGTGCTTGTCTGCGGCAAGTCCGGTCATCCCTTCAAGCGTCGAGATCGAGCGATCTGGTTTAGCCCCGCAGAAGACAAAACCGTACTCTGGTTGCGAGGATATTTCCAGCGAGCTGTCCAGACCATCAGATTCTCTGGCCAGGGCAAGATTGGGTTAGAGACGGCCAGGTAGATCTCGGCAGTTGGGTTGCGAAGTCTGGAGGTCATTTGCCTGTTGGCTCCTGGCAATCCTGGTCGTCTGGTCGCCATTTTCCTGTTTCCAAGGGTGTGACACTACCGCGTACTGCGACAGCTTTGGCACGCAAGTCGCGGAGACAGCGGCGCAGCGGCAGCAGCAAAGAAGAAGCACGGAAGATTGATGCCCTTACGGTACCACATACATCTATCTATACCAATTGAGACATCGTATCTTCAAATCTTCAAGACACTGCACCCACACGCTCAGCGCATAGACACATTGCGGAATACCGCATGCACGTACGCTCCTGCACCGCTTCCCGTCGGTCGGATCCTGGCCGCAACTGGCCGCACACCCACCTGTTTTATTTGTTTTATTTTTTTTTTTTTGGCGTGTATATTTCGGGGCTGTTGCTTACCAGCAGCACATTTACGCTGTAAGACCGCCGGCCGGAGTTCTGCAAGTCGCAAAGGTCTCCTTGTC